>BMAV01009274.1:74361-141255 GCA_019973955.1 Trichonephila inaurata madagascariensis
TCTCACGTGTTAAAGTGTTCAGTTGAACTGAAATTTATATTGAATGACAATACAATAATATAATAATAATAATAAAAATTTTAATTGATTAAAACTAATAATTTAAAGAATTACAAATACAGCCACATTGGCGACTTAGCGACCCTTTTGGCGACTTGTGTCAAAACTTGAAAAGGTTTTCTTTCTCACGTTATAAAGCATTCAGTTGAACTGAAATTTTATACACACGATTGTTTTGGATGACAATGCGATACTTTAATGATAATTAATAAAAATCAATGACCACTTAATGTTGTGATTCTGTCAAATGTATATACATATTTATATTAATTGTAACTATTTAATAAAAAGTAGCTAAAATAAAAAATTTCTTTGTTGATCTAAGTAGGAATTGACTTAAAATTTTATTTTTATATTACTTGTTTAAAACATTTTTTAGTAAATTGGTATATTTTCTACACATTACCTAATGCTACCAAGTGAAGTTGAAGCGGAATATTGTATTAATTCTTTCAAAAAATTGATTTAACTTTGTAATTTCAAAAGCTTGTGTTTTTGTGGGTTTTTTTTCAAACATAAAACTATTTTTTTTTAAGAAAAATACTTTACCGTTTCGGGGAGCTGTAAAAAGGCAACGAAAAGAATCGCTAAATGCCAGTGATAATTAATTGTGTGGTAAAGCAAACTCATAATTTACAAATGCTTAAGGTAATGATGAAATATTTTTATTAATTTGTATTATTTTCTTTTTGAATCTCTTTTTATACAGTGAATGTAAACAAATTTCTAGGCTTTCCTTGATAGTTTTTTCTCTTTTTTTACAATTACGTATTTTTAATCGAATAATAAAGCATTCAGAAATAAGCTGCCGAATCAATAGTTAACATTAAGAAATTTTCAATTCATTATTTAACAAAAATGAATATAAATATAATACTTTTTATAAAAACTAAAGCAGCGTTGTTTTTAATAATTCATTACTAAATGAATTATTCAATACCAAAATCACACATTATATGATCTCTTATGGGATAAAACTAGATTAGTTTTGTTCATTTAAATTGAAAATAGAAATTTGAAGGAAGATTTCTCTCCGGGAAAAAAAAAGTTTTATACTCGAAAATGCCCGTGCAACGCCGGGCTAAACTGATAAAAAAAAAAAGAAACCTGTCAGTCAAGGAAGAGAAACAGAAGATATTTCAAAAAAGAGAGTTTTAATGGCATAAATATAGAAATCACACACATTAAGCATACACAGACACCCAGAAGTTCTGTCCTTCCGAAAGGGGAAATTTCCATGGGGAATGTAGCTACACTCTTGAAAAACGCCCATGCAACGCCAGGCTAAGCGGAGGGGAAACTGGCCCTTCCGACGGGGCAAAGACGTAGAAGAAATTACCAAAAAGGAAATTTTAAGGACAAAATATAGAAATCACATACAAACCAAGAAGTACTGAACACGAGATAACAAGAGGTAGTTTTCATTCGCAAGAAGTTATGCTCTTGAAAAAGCCCGGGCCATGTAGATAGTGACTCAATTAATGCATGTTCTTCCATCTGACAATTATATTTAAAACTTATAAAAAAAAGTGTGCAATGTCATCTAATAAATTTAAATATGTTACATTCCAAGATTCCATGTGTTATTATCTGCAATTTTCTCTTCAAAATGAAGGCAATTAATTCATTTAATAGATCATTAAGTTTAAAAATAATTTGGTTTGAAAGGATATATATGTACGAGTAGCTTTCATGTTTGGAACAAATATGTTTAGTGATGAAAATGAGGAACCTAAATTGGGAAAATTTATATGTTTCACTTTTTATGTTTCTATTAAGGTTATTAGATTAACTTAGCACACTGGATTACTTAACACGTAAGATTTATCACCTTTTGAAATATTTATTCATTGTTCCTAAAAGAACTGAGATGGTTTCTTAAAATGCAGTCAAGGTACTTACGTAATATCACAACCTATTGATGATATTATATGAAACGAAGCACATGATTGTCAATTCAGCGCATACGACACATGCGAAATTGGGGTTGCCAACTTTACGAGTTTTCTTGAATGTTGGCGATTGTTGCGGTAATACGTAAGTACCTGCAGTCAATTTTTCAATATCGTTTTTTATTGTATATTCTTCCATTATATGATGGCGATATAAAATTTATCTCGACAATGTTTCTTCATATTAAACGCACAATAAAAATGCAACAATTTTTTACAATTGTACAGTCAGTGTAAAATTTTAAAGTGTTTCATAAAAAAATAGCAAGCAATACATTTTTAATTATAACATCAATTACTCACGGTATAACTGCAAACTCAAAATCCATTACATTGAAAATTCTAAAATCAGGAGAATTTGAATAAAAGCTCTTCTTTTGCAATGAAAATTTTTTGATTACGATTACAGAACTGTCGAGATAAAAAGAAATAATTATTTCAGATTTTATTTCACTTTTCAAATAAAATTTTGCTCTTAATCTCATCTTAACATCTTTAAATAATTTTTGCATGATTTTTGCTCATTGTGTTTTTCCACAGTTCACATGAATTTATCGTTTGCCGCACGTGCGCGATTCGTCTTTCTCATTCACATCAACTGAAAGTTTTCCAAGGAGAATTCTTACTCTTAAATTTGTTTTAAATGATAATTTTATTAATTCTGTCTACAAGTTCTTTGGACCTGAACTGAGTTTCGAGATGTCTTGCTAAAGTTCCTTGCATAGTTCTTAAACGAGATTTTTTTTAAAAGCATGTTCGAATTAAGTGATGCGTACAAGATTTTTTTAGAAATGAGATACCTCCAAAGTATTTTTTTATATTTTATATTTTTTTAGTCATTTGTAAATTAATTAATTTTTAAATCTGTAACTCTTTTTTATTTAAAATGTTCAATTTTTTAAAAGGAAATAAATGCGTGGCTGAAAAATAGTTTTTAATTATGCATATGCATATCAAATTGTCTGACTTCCATAAATTATTAAAATATCCAACAAAAGGTATTTTGATTGATATTTCGTTGTTGCTAAGACAGTACTTTTTCTATCTTAAATTATTCTTATGTAGGAAGAAAGTCTGAAGCGTTTCGCCAACGTGCTTGATATTTTTCATCAGTTCATGTATAATAAGGGTAACTATTAATTAACCACCGAGAGGCCTATTTTTAGTCACTGGATCAAAGTGTCTTAATTTTATCTGTATATGTTTATATATATAGTAGCTGTTACAGTTCATGAAAGGAACATACCTACCAAATTTCAAGCTTGTAGATCTAACAGTTCAAAAATGGGAATATTTATTTATAACGCATCTTAACACCTTACACCCCCCCCCCCCTCGTCTTGGAGGTCTATTATCGTAAAATTCATACTTGGTTAATATTTACTCCATGAAAAGAACATACTAGAAAATTTCAAGTCTGTAGGTCTAATAGTTTCGGAGATTCGTAAAAAGTGAGTGAGTGAGTCGCTTTTCTCCTTTATACAGTGTGCTACCGAATTCTACCTACAAATTCAGAAGGGGTGATGGTAGGCAGCAAGGGGATGACAAATAGGTCGCAAACCACGTTTAGTTGATGATAGTAACCATTAGTAAAAAAGATGAGTCAGACGAGGGGAGTGACCAAACAAATGAAGGGCCTTGGAACTTTGTGGTAGGAATGAAGAAACCTGCACAAATGTAATCTTCCCTCTTCACCTGGAGTTGCTGATATATATAAAAATATTGTTACGAATTTTGTGTAAATAATTTGTATTTGAGTGTTTAATGCATTTATATTACTCTATGTTATGTTTATTGCATGTTAAAATTGTACCATTCACAAGCAATGCCACCCTTTACGTTATAATGGCGATTCAATGAGAACTTGGCGAAATCTTGGCGCTAGAGCCAAGTTGGCATCATTTTTGGCGACCAAGTTGGTGGCCAATTTGGAGACTGGCGTCATTGGCGATCATGTTGGCGAGTTCAGAACCCTCTGGAATCTTCTAGAAAATAGTGGATCTCTCCACTAATGTGTCACGAGTGGCTATATTTCTGGAAGTTTCTGTCGCGCCTATAAATAAGATTCTCGTTGGGACGGCGGTTAGTCTGGATTAAACCAGCGAGTAGTGAGGATTGTTTTGATTAGCGATTAGCTCGGCTGTGCTTGTGAATAATCTTTTACATACGTGTATTTTTAAATACTGGTTATTGTGTTTGATTGCTGTTGAAGGTGTGAAGATCTTCGGAGATTTACTCTGTGAATATTGCTGCTGAATCCTGTATTTAAAGGATTGGATTTTTGTTAATAAATTCGCATCGCTCTTAAAGAACTGTTTATTTTCTTTGTGATTATTTTGCATAAAATCCCTGAACACTCGGATCTACGTAACAATATATACGTAGGTGTGTAAAACCAAAGCAACAGTTTTTTTTTTTTTTTTTTGCAAAAACTTTTCGAGAAATCATCCGAGAGGCTTAAGATTCAGAAATGAGAGACGACATTTCTTGTTTAAACGATGACAAACGCATAGTTGAGCAAAAATGAATACAATGCGTATAGTACAGAATCAACCACAAAAAAGATGTTATTGAACTCATTGTATGACTGCTCATGATTGTCTAACCAAGAGGAAGAAAAAGAAGCAGATATTCCTTAGTATGGGATATGCCCTCTCCTAACTGCAATGGTTGTTTTGCACTGTTTCTCCATACTCAGCACCAGATTGCTCAATAGTTCTTTCGGTAAGAGTGTCTCTTCCTCAATCAGTATCTGTTTCAGTTGTTGTGTGTGCAATCTTGACAAAAAGACTCTCCCCAAAGCATTCCACACATGTTCTATTAGATTTAAATGGGGGGAGGGACATTGACTTGTCCATTCAAATGATCTATTCACTTTCCGGTAACTGCAGAATATCAGGCGTGGCAGTATATTGTCATCCCCAAAAACGAAGTCTGGTCCAATAACACCTTGGAACTGGCACACATGGGAATGGATCACCTCCTTACAATAACCATCTTTGGTTATAGAAGATCTGTCGAAAAATTGGAGCTTCCCAAACGACACTCCAGGACCACCGTAATGGTCGCTTTCCATGATGTTATTAGGATAAAACCATGTCCCGACCTCTCTCCAAATCAACTGTCGAAAAGAATCGCTTGTGGCACTGAAACGACTCTCATCCGTAATGAGGACACGACTCCATTAATGAGATATCCAGTTATTGTGCTCCTTACTCCTCTCTAAGTGGTGCCACTGATGGCCAACTTTCAAAGGGATGCAGCGTTCAAGACGGCGTGTGTATAGATCGCCTTTGTGAAGACTTCTGGCCACTGTAAATCGCAACACTTGTCGCCCTAGAGCCGTACACAGTTACTGAGCAATGGCGCTTGCTGATTGGTATCGGACTCTTTTCGCCTGCAGAATGATATATCGGTCATTCACTGCAGTTATTTTCCTAGGGTGGGTCCACCACTAACCTTTCTAACAGCTGTACCTATGGTTTGGAAGCCTGTCCAAGTGTGCGAATCGACACTTTTGTTGATTCAGAACTCTTCAGCTACACGGTCAAACGACGCCTCTCTTCCAGCTTTCCGATCATTCATCCACGTGTGTAGTCATCCAGATGATTTCTGCTTACCAAAATTCCCGAAAGGACTCATTTGCACTTGCAGAAAATGTCTTTAATTGGGCCTCAATTCTTTATTTTATTGTAGTCTTGAGCTGTGTGCGCCGACCGCACTCATTTTGCGTACACCCATGTCCCCTATGAAGTTTTGCTCGTGACATTCGCATACGCATTTCCATTGTACCGATTTGCGTGCCCATTGCGTTGATCACAATAAACCCTTTTCTGAAATTTCGTGACTATTTGCATAAAATTCCCATTTCTATTTAAATTTTGTACACCAGTGTATGTAAACATCAAAATTTTAATGAAATTTAAAACCATCCGCAAACTTAAAAGGTAATCGTTACGTATATGTTGATACGTATACTAACTTTATTACTATGGAAACCGCAGTGACATAATTTTAAATTAGTTTTCTGTGTATTTTGAGTAAATGAGTAAAAGAAAAAATTTATAAACTTAATTTTTCTTTTGAAATATAACATTCTTTTTTTTTTTTTGCTCTAAAATTCGCATCTTGTTTTTATTTAATCTTTCCCAAATATGGTCATACTTAAACCCTTTATCTACCGACGGTACTTATAAGTACCACTTACCTTAAAATTACATAGAATAACCATTTTTAAGAATACTCTGACGATACTTAGCAGGACTATTCTTTTAATTCCACTTTTCCAGGATATAGGGCAGCGTGGGTTCTATAATCAGTATTTTAGTGAAAAAGGCGAATAGTTCTAAAACATAAGTTGCGTTTTCAGCTAAAATTTTGATTTGAGTGCGAAAATCGTCATTTTTGTTCCAAAAAAGTAATTAATTTCCAAAGGTAAGTGTTTCAATTATTTTTTTTTGTTTGTTTGTTAGGTAAGATCTTAGAAAACGATTTGACTATTTTTTTAAGTGAACACTGAATATAATTAGTTTTACTTTTGAATGTGGTACTTATAAGTACCGGTAGTACATTGAATGTTAGAGCACAAGATCTTTTTTTTCGTCTGTGTAGCTTATTATTGTTTTTTGTGTTGCAGCGTCATTACTACAGTGCAAGAGCGTTATGCTTTTTTTTTTTGGCATTTCCTTTTAGCTTACCTTATTTATTTTGCTTTCTTGTTATTTTTATTTTAAAATTTTCAAAAATTTTAAACTTTGAATCTGTGCTTGTTTTTTATTTTTTTCCCTACGATTAAATGAAATATTTATTCTTTATTCAAAAATTAGCAACATTTTAACTTCTTTAAGTGTAACTCAGATTTGACAAAAGTAGGAGGTTTTCAAGGTGCTATTATTATTACTTTCCCCCTTTTCTTAGAATGTTTGAAAAAAGCTCAGTCTTTCAGATGATTTTTGGATTGATTGCGGAACCTATCATCTGAAAGCAGTGATCGACTAACAAATGGTTCTTCAGATCATCCAGGAAATTATCTGCTGGAATTTTCATTAGATTCTTAAAAAGACGACCAAGAAACTGAACAATACTCAAGGTGCAGAAGCTCATGTTCAGAAAATACAACATCTACCCCAGGATGTAGCACTTTGAAAAAACATTCAGTCGAAGCCTCACTCAAAATGCACAACGTGTAATAAATTTTTGCGTATTGTTGAAGAGAAAAACTGTTTCTTTGAATATTATCTAATTAAGTTTATGTGTAAAACCTGTTTCTATACGTAAAAAATTAAATAAATTTTAAAAATTGTATAATTTTCAAAAATAAACATTTTATGCTGTAAAACATTAGTGTTTTCTGGTAATATAGCATTTTTAAGAGTTTAAACATTAAAAAAGAGGGATTATGTCTTATTGTATTATGAGAACATTTTAGACCTCTGTGTACTGACGGTACTTTAAAGTACTAATTGAATTAATTAGAGCTTTAACAGATTAAATTTTCCAAGTTGAGTATTTTTTATGTATATCGCTGAATTTATTTATCAAATGATAGGCCATTGACCATCAGGTCATTGGGCATATCCCTTAACATTAAATGTAGTTGTTGAAAAAATATTGCATGAAAAAAAACTGCAGTAAATCGTAGTGTGTTATATAAAGGGTTAAAATAGGCGTATTCAGAGTTACTTACGTTTTAAATTGAAATTTTAAAATTGCGGTCTTGTACTACCGTATGACAAATTTGCTTTCTTTACTCCACACACAAATTTGGCAATTTTTGAGCTCTTTTGGTATCCTAACATACTATCTGGTTACTCTTAACAATTGGAATAATAATTCAAATCTGAAAAACCGACATATTAATTCAAATAAACTATTTTCTGAAAATTTAGATGCATTGCTATTTTTTGTGTCAAAAATGCTGCTAACCCTAAAGTATAATTTCTGAGGCTGTTTCCAAATTTTATTCATTCAAAATTTCGAAATGCTGTTGAAACATCCAAAACGTATAACAAGAATTATTTCAGAAACTATTGAGTAGTCAAGGAGTGGGCAAGTGTCAGAAAACAAGAGATAATAATGTTTCGAACTTATTTAAAAAAATATGTGGAGTGTAAATTTATGATAAAGAAAATATGAAATTTATTTTTCCTTTTTTTTAAAGTTTTAACAATTAACGAGAAAAACTCAAAGAACACTGCGGATAAATCAATAAAGATTTATTACAGAAAACATGACAACTCATGAAGAAGCGATACAAATGATTTGAGCAATAATAAAGAAGAATCATTTCATGAAAATTTACAATGAATGTGTAAAGCAAAATAGCTCCAGATTCGGCTTAAGTAACAGGGCGGAAAAACGAAGCCGAAAGTCAAAGTTTAACACAGTGTATATAATATTAAAATATAATACAAAACTTGTATTTAAAGAATTAAAACCGATATTGTACAATCAGTATCTCTCACACACACATCAATATTCTATTCCTAAATCATTGTTTCGGCAAGTCAAATACATGTCTATCTTACAGTCTCACAATATAGATGCCACATATTATGTAACATATTTACAAGAAAAAACAATCAGTAATTTGTTATCTAACCCTAAAATTCTTAAAATTCAGTTTAATTAATATGTGTAATACTTTTTTGTGAAAGCAACGAACTTAACTCCAATGAAGGTTGCCTTTTGTAAAAAGTAATTTTTTTTACATCTGAGATTTATTTTCAATTTATAAAAGAAATATTAATAATTACCCTCACACATAAATAAGTTTTTAAAAATTTGTAACAAAATAATATATACATTTATTTTTCACAATAATGAGCATTTTAAATTAGCTTAAGTACTTCCCCTTTCAAAAAAAAAAAAAGAATTAATTTTTGTGTTTTGAAAATATTCCCATTTTACTATTTTCAAATACATTATTAATTTTGTTAAGAGACTTTCTATTTATTATTAAATAAAACTTCTAAAATTTAATATTTACAAAAGTTTCTTAAAATTAATGATTTCGTCAAATTATAACTCTAAAATATGCTTTGCATCAATCTTTACTAGCTACAATTTCATGTTATTTTACATTGTTATTCTTGAAGAATACGAAGAAAATAGAACACATAAGTTACATACATAAACACAAAAGTTTTTCTACAAAAAGATAAAAAAGTAATAAGAGTTAATGCTATAGATTAATTTTTGTTGAACAATAAGATATTCATATAAAAGTTCAAGGTTTTAACTTACTTACAGAACAATTTCAAAACTAAACAATGGGTATTTTTTTTAAAAAAAGGAAATCAAGAAAATATAGCTTAGAAGTTTTAATTTATTTTCAGAAAGGCTTTAGAAAAAAACCCTTTTATAGATGAAAATACAGCTTTAACCTTTAAAATAATTATCCAGTTTTATAAGAATTTAAAACGGTATAATAAAAATTTAACTTTTAGAATAATAGTCACAAATTATTAATTATTTTCAAACGAACGAAATATAACATAAGAAAAAAAATTTTGATGTAACGTGTTGTAAAAATTAATTTTAAACAATTTTTTTTTAAAATAATGTAATTCTTCTGTTACTAAAAATGTTTTTACTCCACGCTTTTTTCTTTACAAATGAAAGTTGCAGTACCAAATTTATGCAACAAATTTTGTTTTACATTAACATTATTGCTACAAATCTTAGATCAGTCAACCATAGCTTTAAATACTCCACACAAAACAAAACTCTAAATACTGAATTAATATTTTTCATAATTCTACCTTAGAAATTAGTCATGCAAACAGTTATCAATAAGGCAATATTAGCAAACAATTTTCTTAAAAGTGGATATATTACAATTATATAGTTATAGCTACCAAACGATTCATAAAGAATGTATAGATGAAATCCGCCAACAAGTATTTTTATTATTAATTTAATCCTAAAATGGATTCAATGAAAAACCCCAAACGTTTAAAACAATAGAATTTTAAATGGCCAATAAAATTTAAAAAAACATAATTGTATTTTACTTAAATTATAATTTTTGTATTCATAACGCGTTTTCTGTTAACAACTCCTTATTTCAAATAACTAATTTTTTTTAATCTTCTTTTCTGAAACTCATTAAATTGTCTGCCTCGAAAGAAGTTTTATAAAGATAAGATAACTGGCTTTGTTTTCAACAAGCATTTAAATTATCTTATTTTTAAATTATTCAAAAGAATGCAAAGTATAAGAACTGTTTCAAATGAATTCGCTTAGAGTGCAAAAAAGGAATTTAGATGTATTTAGGATTTTATAAAATGTGCATATATATATTTAATATATTTCTGGATTTAAAAGAATCCGAACAATGATGACTTATATTTGGAAACTTAACTTTGATAAACTTTCCTTAAACGGTGCACCAATCAGGGCAAAAATCTCTTATCTATAATATTATTCTAAATCTATATTGCAGTTGTATATTGGTTGTAAGGGAAAATTCTGTCGTATTAACCTGGCGATCAAACCATTTTTTTTTCATTTTTTTAAAAAACTTTAATCTAAAATATAATGTCTTTTGTTAGTTACAAATAGTTAGATATGCTGTCAGCGTTCTGGCAGCATATCTAACCGACTGGGAAAGAAGTGTGTGTCCTCTGTTTTAGTCACAAAGAATTCTTCCATTGCCATTTAGAAACGCTCATAATTTATATATTATTACAAGAAAGTTTTGCAGCGACCTGAATAGATGATAGTCAGATGATACAATATGTGAGGAGTATATGCTGGCTGAGGTAAAGTTTCCCAACCCAACTCTGCAATTTTTTTTGCGGTGTTTCTTGCCACGTGTAGTCAAGCGTTGTTGTGATGAAGAATCACACTCTTTCTGTTGGCCAAAGATGGACGTTTATGTTGAATTTCTTTATTCAAAACATCAAGTTGCGAACAGTAAAAGCCATTTAATTTTCTTTCAGAAATTCATAGTGCATTATATCCTTACTGTTCCACCAACAACACCTTCTGATGCATTACAGCTTTGGATGTGGAGAGTGGTATCTTCCCTTGTTAACACGTGCTTTTTTTCTAACCACGTGTTTTTACTCTATCCGCTTTCTATCTCCAATCACCAAGTGGTCCAAAAATGGTTTACTCTTGTGACAAGCAAGATTTGAACAACAAGTCGAAATCCTGTCCATTAAATTTTTCTAATTTAATTCGTGTGGCACTCAAACTGAATACGAAACCAAGCCTTTTAATGCAATAAAAAGCAGTAGTCTGATAAATTCCAAGGTTGAATCCCACTTCTGTGGAAGTTAACGTGTGGTTTGTCCTAATCATACTGAGGAGCACTTTGTCACTGACATCTGATGGCCTTCCTGATCTGGGTTCATCTTTCAAAGAAAAATCACCCAAGAGAAATTTCACAAGCTATCTTTGGCATGTTCCAGCTGCTACTGCTTCTTCTCCAAATATGCCACGTAAATTTCTTTTTGCCTCCCTCTTTTTATTCCTTTTTGGAACTCAAAGAACATACAATGTCTTAAGTGAACTTTTTCTTCACTCCTGTTGACAGTTTTACAAGTTTAAGAAAATTAACTAAAATGCAAAAAAAAATGTGTATAAATCATCAATAGTATACTAATCCAACTGTTTAAGCCATTTTCAGTCGAATCCAAATTGTTGTTAATGGTCTGCAATGCATAAAAGTGCACGTGTTCAAAAACGACAGAACTTTCTCTTATACCGAATAAAAAAAAAACTCTTGATTTTTTTTTCATTAAATGACATAAATCACATCAAAGATAGAAAAGATAAAAATTTGTTCTCTTTACATTTTCAAAGTGAATATTACATTTTTACAAATACTTAATTGATAATTACAATAAACTGTTCTCATCATTTGTATTCAATCATTCAAAAAATAACCTTTAATAAACTTCGAATGCTATTTTTAGTACAGATATTGCTGGTTTATCGGTTAAGGAACATCTGCACATTGGAAGCAAAAATATTTTTTAAATAATTATTTCTATTAAATAACGTTTCCATTTAACACAATGTTCTTTTGCATTACTATTTATACGACTGATGCTAATGCATAGTTCACATTAATTCATGCTGTTACTAAATACACAGATTGTTTTTACATAGATAGTTCAAATGAAAAATTCTTCCATTACATCGATTAGTTTAAAGGCGCTTGAGCTACTAAAGCCTTAAAGCTACCCTGATAAGGTATATAACATCATAAATTATGATAATACTATGGAATCAAATGATTATGTCAGAAAGTGTTACTTGTTCCATTTAAGTTTTCTTAAAAAGGCTTCTAGTTAACATTTCTACTTCTGTAAAAGCTAAATATGTTTTTAAGAATGGCAATTGCATTCTTGTATTTTAAGCGGTTTTTTATTATTCCATTTAAGTTGTACTTTTCTAAGAACAAACCATCCATGTAAATGGAAAAATTACTGTAATTGTACAAATATGCATTATTGATTTTCAGTTAAGTAGTGAAAAATAAAACTGTATCCATTTAATTGTGCAAAATCATACGCGTGCTCAGGTTACGAAACAATTATATTACAACCAATCATATGGATAAAAGTAAGTATACTATTTTATGTTGATTTATTCATGAAAAGTTTCAAGTAATTAAATATACTTCTTTAAAATATCTGGGTGCATTAGCCTGCAATTTTCAAAATTTACATATTGAGGTACAGCAATACCACTGTGGATGCAGCTATTGTGTATAAATTTTTTACCGGAACTTAAACATATATTGTTGAATTGCAAAACATCAAAATAACAAAATATAATTCATCATTAAATTGAATATCGAAAACTAAGGAACTTCCCCAGTTTTCACATCTTTACCTTTTAAATTTAATAAGAAGTCTGCAGGTCTATTTTTATAATCAAATTATTACTGCATAGTTAAAATTAAACTTTAAACCAGCTTTAAAAAGACGAATTAAACATACACTATCTTAATATTTTATTTTACAAATCCTTGTATGATACAGGGTGGTTCAAATCTCATAAGGCAAAATTTAAAGTGGGGTAGGGTATACCGCAAAAAATAGTTTTTGTGTGATATTGTACGGATGCTAATATGAGGCTTTGGGACAGAAACTCAAGCAACAAAACATGAAAGAAAATATAAATTGTTTACTTATAACAACGTTGATAAGCAAATGAAGCCTCATAAAAAGTATTGAGTCTCGATTCTTAAGGTATCCGACTACCCTAAAATTGTGAATTTTACCCAAAATCGACAATGTTTTAATGATTTTATTTTATAAGCTATCTTATTAGCTTTATAAAAATACCAAGTTTATTATTTTCCATTCGCTAGAGCGAAAATTACAAGTGTTTGAGTAAAAGCAGATGCCACTACTTTAAGCAAGATGTCATATTTTAAAATGCGTTTTACTCGAAATGTGTTTTTTTAAAGGCTCAATGGGGATAGCGATTGCTCAAACAGTTTTGAAAATAATTAATTGAAATTTTTTGTGTATGTTCTGTATAATAGTAGAAGTGTTTAAATCTTCAGATTTATCAATCACGGTTTTATTACAAAATTTGCGGTCCCTTATGTGAATATAATCACTGTTTTTTAAGCAATTTCGTATAATAACTAAGATAAAGTGCTCTAGTTTTCGTAAAAATTTAAATATATGTTATCTTGAAGCTCATTTCAAAACTGAATAGTAAAGCAACACATCAAAATAGAAAAATTGGAAATTTGTTCATAAACTTTTTGTGCAGAATTTGTCCCGTTTATGTAATTTTTTATAAATTTTTACCAACTATTTAATATTTTAGTAACAATAAATTCTTTTTCTGTTCTTATAATTTTAGCATATTTTTCTTAAAATGTACTAAATAAACCTAAAAACCACAAAAGAATCCCCGTATCTCCATTCTTTTTTTTTTAAAAAAGTTATCGCAAGTAGTCGAATACTTTAAGGAACATCTGCAGGTCCTCATTTATTCTGCCAAGGAGCTTGTATAAATTAAATAATCATTATAACTGTATGTGTGCATGAAACTTTTTTTTCACGTGTACATCTTATTTATAAATCTGACATATCTTTTCAAAATATTTTCCCTAAAAACTCTTTTTCATACATATTGTACAAATATTAATATTTTAGCATACTAATGAAATAAATTAATAGAAAACTAATTTCAAAATTAAAATACACAAAATAAACCTATAAAACACAACATTGAAAAGAGTTTTAGTCCTGGAGTTACTAAACTGGAAGTGCTGCCTTCCTTCTTTATGTCTTCTGCTTTTTATTTAGAATTTCTTTTCAATTAGGAATTAATATTAAATATAAATAAATATCAGTAATATGTCCCGTTTAAAAATTATTCAATTAAATAAGTTCGCTTGTTACTAGAAATGATGAAAAACCTTTGCATGATTAAGAATCAGATTTTATTTTTGTAATCAGCTTACTTGATTCTGTAAAACTGAATACAAATATTACAAGACATATTACATTCATATTGATCTGTGTAATCAGTACTGCAATGTAAGTATTCTAAATTTATATTTATTAAGATATATTTAAATATATATAGATATATTGTTTTCACAATAACTAAATAACATGTCATGATTTCCTTATTAGCTCAACTTCGAATAACACTAACGAGCCATTCAATTTTTTTAGATTTTAGATCTTTCAAAGGAAAGAATATTGAATTCAAAAAAGTGCATGAAAATCGACAAGCTTTATAAAAACAATACAATGCAATTATTAAAATTGATCACGAGCATAAAAATACAAACAATAAAAATTTTATGCAAGTTCTTACAACAATTTTAAAGATAAAAATTCATGCAGATTTAAAATACTAACTTTGATAGAAAAATGTTGATATTAAAGGTGCAATAAAATGTTTCCTTTTTTTTCTATGATTTTGCAGTTATATAATCGTGAGCATAAAATATGAATATAAATTTTTTTTTTTTTTGCATTTCTATTCTGAATTAAGTAAGAAATAACATATCTGAGTACACAAAATATTACAAGTGACAAATTTTGGCGGAGATTGAGATTGTGTTGAAGAAACAATATGCATTTCAACACTGGAAGCTCTTTTAAATAAGTAATTTAAATCTTTTAACATGAAGTGGAAACTTCTATTTTCAATTAGTATAAAGTTAAGAATGATTTGATCAATGTCAAGAAATTTATGAAAAGACAGAATGAGGAATAGTTTACTTTTTTTAAGGATGTTCAAACACTTGTTGATATGTCACGTAATTTTATAACAAAAAAATTTAAAAGAAAATTATTGGTAGTGTGTTTTTCTCTTCTTGCGGTAAAAAAAAATATAATAAAATAAAATACAATAAAAAGCTTAATTGAAAAGAAATATAAATTATTTCTGCAACAACCTAGAAAATTTAATGAACATTTCCAGTGTTAAAACTTCTTCAATACCGTGGAGCTTACCTTTCATATACAGCCAGTTTTCGATTGCGCCAATTTAATGTACTTTAAATTATTGAAATCAGTTTCCTAAAATTTTTAGTTTTTTTTTGTTTCTTATCACGATAGCTAAATTAAATATTACTTCAGTACATCGGGTTTCATTTTTATATTTTATAAAAATAAATTTTAACTTCTTTCCTTTTATACTTATAAGTATTTTTTCAGCAGTTTATATATGTTGTGAGTCAAATAAAGACCACTTGGCGAAATTTTGGCGACAAAAAAAATGACTGTATTTTGGTGTTGATGGTGTATTAAAATTTAGTTTTCTCATTTGAAAAATTTTTAACTATATAATGCCTTTGGTATTTTGTTCTGATTTTTGAAATCTTCTAAAAAGGCAAACATAATTTACACATAGTTATTTTTCTAAGCTATATAACAACATATTATCACCATTCAATAAATAACACTGCAATATGTTTTGTTTGTAAAAGGAATATCACATATCAGATTTCATTTAAGATATCCATGTCGTTCACCGGAGGGAAAACATTGTCCTGGAATTCGCCAATCACATTACCACCTGGTTTGTAATTAGCGACAACAATCACTTTTCCACATCGAGATCTCGCTTTTCCCACGCCAAATTCTGTACTGCTCCGCCAAACCATTTGTGTAAAGTGACCTAGAAAAGATGTTTTTTCATCATAAAATGAATAATTTATATAAAAAGAAATAAAGAGCTGTGCATGCAATATTTGAATAAGTAACACATCTATATAAAGTTATATTATAATTACAGTAAATAATGGTACGTATCACACATACCGTCGACCAATTTTCTCAAATCAAAAGACGATGCTAAATACCGTGGTATACAGCCAATTGTGGAAACCCTTCCCGTGCACGTTCAAACGTGCAGGGTGTATGAGTACAGCGTTTACAAACTTTCAGGACAGATAGAGTGCACCTAGAGAAAGGAAACAAGAATGCAAGGTCCGAAACGCTTTTCTGGCGCGGCAGTGACGACACGAAACACAGGACAAGAAAAAGAGAGAAAAACAAATTTATTATCCCTAGTACAGAGAAAAATAAGAAAAAGAACATTAAAGGGACAAAGGAGTGCCTACCAGGGTAATAAGAATGCATGTTGTTAGTATGCAGGATTCACCAAATGGTCATATGTGGAAAATCCAGACAGGACTGGCGATAGCCCGCGTACTGGTGCCGGGATTGTTCCGTATCGGAACCAGCAGTCCCCTCATTCCCCTCATCCTTTCTTATTCTTCACTGTCGTTCCTGTGTGTCTATGACGAAGGATCTGCTGTCAGACAATCTCTGGTGCAGTGTGCAAAGAAGTCATGGTGGGGAATTTTCCTCCTCGCATTACTCGAACAACCGCTGTGAGGTTCGTAAAATCCAAACAGTGGCCCCATTTTCCAGATGCATAGCAGTGAGCTCAGTGTTCGTGTAACGTTCCCTCCTACTACAACTCGGTTGGCAGATCAAATGAAGCTTCAAAGGGCTCGCGATAGGAAAAATCACGTGTGCACATGCACCGTCATCTGATGCATTGGTTTATGTAGCGCCATTTATACCATACACCAACCAAAGACTATCAAGAATTTTTGTTGTACTAAGAATCATAAACATTTTTTCTCCTCTTATTTTTGATCTGCCTTTCTTATGTTTTATGTAGTCATTACCACACCTGGAAAGAATTTCCACGTTCATGAATTTCTATATGATTTCACATCGTCCTGAAATTTTGTAGCCAATGTACATATACACCCTGTAGAAACAAGAATGATAAAAATAGTTGACAACATTTTTTTAAATTGATGATGTCTTTTCGTTTCGTGAAATTGGTAGATGGTGTAATACATAAGTATCTAATTAATTTTCATTGATATACAAATCGTCAAAATAAAGGCTAGTATACAGTGATAAAAGTAGCAATGGCAATTTACAAGGCTTTTGTCTGCCGGTCATTTTGAAATTATAAATGTAAAAGAAATGCTATAAAATGACTACCCTTTTTCAATTCCTACTATTAGCTGGCACTGTCTATATATTTATTTATTTATGTATTTGTATATTTATTTATTTATCTTGGTGGAATTTTCAATCGTCAATAAAATATATTTTAAATCGCTCAATTGAGTTGAATTTTTATATACAGGATCATTTTGGATGACAATACAATAATTTAATTATAATTAATAAAAATTAATTGATTAAAACTAATTATTTAAAAAATTACGAATACAGCCACGTTGGCGACTCAGCGACCCTTTTGGCGACTTGTGTCAAAACTTGAAAAGGTAATTTTCTCACGTGTTAAAGCATTCAGTTGGACTGAATTTAAAAGGACAATACGATAATTTAATGATAATTAAAAAAAACTAATTACCATTTAATGTTGTGATTCTGTCCTATGTATATACATATTTATATTAAGTGTAACTATTTAATAAAAAGTAGCTAAGATAAAATTTTTCGTTCTTGATCTAAGTAGGAATTGACTTAAAAACTATTTTTTTTATATTACTTGTTCTCAAACCTAGACCAGAGAATTGATTTTTAATGTAGTAAAGTGCATTCGAAAAAGATTAAAATAAATAAATAAATAAAAGTTTTTTCTGAATTATATTCTTTTCAAATTTTTGAAAATATTTAAATGTTTATTTTAATGATTTATCAATGCAAGTTTCCAGTTCTTTGAAAAAAAATACGTAATTCCAGAGAAATCTTCATAATTTTTTCATTCTTCTGAATGCACTTTATTGGGTTCGAATCGATATATTAGTCTAAGTTTAAGAAGAACAGTAGAATTTCCACAAGAATAACATTACGTACACTAATTCAAAATGTTCAATAAACAGAAGCTTTATTAATGTACGTATGAAAAATGGGTATCAATGCCATTGGGATAATTTTAGAGTCAGATTAAATACGAATGAATTAATAAAAGAGTAATTATAACTTTCAAAAGTAAGATTCTAACTTTATCTTTTTCTTTATAAAATTCACTTTCTCCGGATAAATTTGTGAATTTATGTGCGGATTAAGTTTACATTTTTTCTTATAAATCGTTTGGTAGTGATTGTGTTATATTTATTAAAAAAAATAGTTTGATATTACTCTTTGATTGATAACTGTATCCGTAGTTGAATTGTATCACATAATTTGTGAAAAGTAAGAATTCTATAGTTCGAAGTTTGTAATGTAATTGATACGCATCTTATTTCAATCACTTTTATTTGAAAACAAGTCGTGAAGTATTAAGAATAAAAATTTTATTCAACTTTTCATTAAAGGTTTCTCTTTTGTGAATTTAAAGTTTCAAGATAGATTTTATGTACGCTTGATAAAACAAAAGGTAGTTTGGATTTATGAAATTTATGTAATACATAAGTAAATGGAATTATATGAATGGCACTAATTTGATATTAGTACGCTACTCGCGCCAAGCATTACAATATGATCATCTTGATTTTTAGCGCCTGGTTCTATTGTTGTCATCGTTCTTACGCATATTAAAGTTATTTTCTATTGATTTATTTTTTATGATGGTAACCTATTAATTACAGGTAATTTTAATTAGATTTTTTTTTGTACTGCAAATTTCACCATTGCCATAATTTATGTGTCTAGATTGCAACTTTCAACTTCTGTTGTTTTTTCGAGCATTGGTAAATGCCAAATTCTTTAAAAAAAAGAACAAATGAGGTTTTTTTTTAAATTTATTTATTCTTTTTAAATTATGTGCAATTTTTCTGTGTTAAATACTTTCTTCAAGGTAAGCCCTTTTTATTAAATTTTTTATGTCGAGTTCTTGGAGCTAGATCACCATTTCAGATTGAAAACTACTAGTGCCAAAATCTTGTTTCGCGTGATTTTAAAACCGCGCCAAAATAGCGTTTGGTGCGTAGCGTACTGATAACTAATAAGTTCTTTCTACGTGTGAAATAAATGAAAGTTTGGTTGTGAAAAGTTTTATTCGAATAAAGAATATTTCTAACAAAGTTTTTTTATGTTACTTTATAACGAAGGATTTATTACGAAGTAAAAGGATATGTACACAGACTTTGGAAAAATGGAAGCCATTTTCGAAATACGCATACGTGAAACAAAATTTAGCATGTCAAAAAATGGGCAAGCAATGCAAGCTGAAGTACATAAAAGAAAGTAATAGTCAAAAGATGATAAGGTATTAATATTTAATATTTTTATATGTTCAGAGAGGCGATTTAATTAATTATTTTAAACATTTAATTTGGAACAGTCATCCTAGTTTTCTGATTTTTTTATTCTTAAACTTCCTTTCACGTTTCGATTCAGTTATTTAGTGAGTACTGTTTTATAGAACTTTAAAGTTTTTATTATTTAACTAACTTAGATTTAAAGATTGTTCTCAGTTGTAACATGATGCATTGTCATACTTCAAGCCTTAACAGTGAACATATTTAATTCTCAAATTAATAGTACAAAAAATCAGATTTATGTAATAAGGGAAGATTAAGTGAGCTTTCGTTCTACAGCCGCTTACGTGATTTTTAATTTGAGATCAATTAAATCTATGTTTAGGAATAATTTGTTAATCAGGAAATTAGTTTATTTGCAATTCGTATTTGCCTATCGCTTCTATAAATTGTTTATTTTCTATTTTCCTCATGTTAAGATTTGTTTTGTTATACGCTGCTGGTCACAGACAATGCAACACCAAGAAGAACGAGAGGTATGTATCACAGTGCAATTTATTTAGCAGATAACATGTTGTATAAAGATCGATTAAAATTACAGCCTCTTGTGACGTGTGTATGATGATAAAATCAGCAGGTAGTGTAGCCGCCATTTTTAGCAGTAACCACTGCCACACGCCTCGGCATAGATAAAAAAGGATTTAGACGTATGCGTGGGGTACAGCAGTACAAGCAAATTCCACATATTGCCAAATTTAATCTGGTGTAGCAGTGGATGGGGCATCCCGGGTCAGTCGTTGTTCAAGGATGGACCACGCGTTTTCGATTGGCGATAGATTTGGAGGCCACGGAAGCAATCCAGGCCAAGAAAGCAATTCAGTCTGATGGGTAAAAAAGAATTCTTGAACATTGTATGCCATGTGTAGTCGCGCATTATCCATTATCCTGTTGGAATATGGCTGATAGCAAGTGCTGAATGTATGGAAGGATGACGGGCTCCAATACCTAAGAGATGTAGCACTGGCTGTTCAGTGTAATGGTAATGTGCACTATATGGGTGTGGCAGTGAAATTCAATACCACCCCAAACCATGATACTGGGTGCAGGATCAGTGTGACGCTGCATTAAGCAACAGTTCAGCAGCCTCTCATTCCGGTGTCTACAAAACTCGCATCCGACCATCGTGATGTTGCAGGCAGAAGCGTTATTCGTCAGTAAACACACCGTTCCATTTCGTTGTCCATGGCCGCTGTTCATCGCACCATTGGTGGCGAAAACACCTGTGGTTTCCAATCAAGAGTAAACGAAGCAATGGATACCTTGTGGACATTCCAATCTGCTGCAAACTATGTCGAATGGTACTGCGGATATTGAATGACTAAATCTGTTGTGTTACGGTTCGTGATGCGGCTGCGTAATCCATCACTGATATGCGCACAATTCACCTGTCATCACGGGCAGTGGTGCAACAAAGTGAATGTGATCGGCGCCGTCGGTCCATCATTTCCTGTTGTATCCAGTGATGACAGATCCGCATCTCAGTTTCTTGGTTTCGTCCAACACGTTGAACAATGTTTCTGAAGGATAATCCACAATCCCTATAGGCCAGTGTTCCTCAAACTGTAGGGCGCATCCCCTTATGGGGCCATGACATCCCTGTAAAAGGGGCGCGAGCTTATTGAAAAGTCGAAAATAAATGATTTCAAATAAGTATTAATTTACTGAAAGGAAGAAAACAAAACTCCTTATGACATAATAAAAATTAAATGCACATGTGCATCTGCGCTATAATGCTAATGATTTGCATATTTCATCGCCGGCAACGCATGATGTAAATTTCACGTGTTTTGCATGCTTCTGTTAGGGTGTTGCATTTTGTGTGGCCAGCAGTGTACTTACTTAGATGAAGATTTGAAAATAATTGATCTAATAAAAAAAATTAGAGCTTAGTTGATCTCCATTGAGGGCCAGAAATAATTGAAATAAGTATGTATTTAAGGTAAACCAAATGAAACTCTAAAAAAAATAAGTCAAGTTTTTCTTTTTCAACATGTTGAAGAGGAATACCTGCTTTGACATGAAGCAAGCTCGGATCTTGGAAAAAGTTGTATCCTTTTATTTCTTCATACCAATATTTAGTAACCTGCTGTGCTGTTAAAGAAAAAAAAAATATTTAGACAGAGATTTTCAATTCTTGTAATTGATAACTCATGCAAAGAACAAAAGATGGTTTAGAAAATTTATAACACATACAGCAATGCTTCGTGCAACACTCGTGCAGCAGGGTTTTAGTAATCCGCACAAAAGGAAATTTTAACCCCATTTTTTCCCTATCCGATGAAAAAATCAAACAGTTGATGATGACATTTCGTTGTAGAAAGTAATAACTATAGTTCTTGTTCCAATCCAGTTCAGTTAAATCGACTGCTGTATGTTACATTATTATATGATTCCATTCCTTTGTTCTAGTTTTTCTATACATTACGTTTTTTTTATGATTAATAAAGTAATGAAATGAACATTTTAAATCATTGTTTTGAACTGAACAACGCACACATTGAAATAAGGAAATATTTCTTAATGACAATCCCACCCAAACTGATACTTTTCTCTCTATAAAAAAAAGTTCTTCGTGATACTGTAATAAATTTATTGCGTACTATTGCAACAATGCCAACATTCAAGATAACTTGCCAAGTTTGCAACCCCGATTTCGCATGTGTTGTACGTGCTGAATTGGCAACCACGTGCTTCATGAACAGCTTCGTATCGCTGTGGTAGAACACGAATGCAAGGTCTAGAAGAAAAATATCGCAACGATTGCTTGAACTGGAATCTTTGTGTAAGAATAAAGGTTTTGTCTTATACAAAGACTTATTGACAATCAATGGAATTAAGTACCCAACTTTCCAGAAAGCTGTAGGATTATCAAATTCTGAAGTCCCTATCAATGAAGTGTTGGACGATGCGACTTCAGTGATGGATTTACCTGAAGAAGAACGCGAAGAACAAATTTTGCGAAAAAAAAAGAACAAATAAATAGAACTACATAATACATGTAAATTACAGTTTTACAATTTGAGCAATGAGTATGAACAGTTGTATAATTAGTACAATGGGGGTTAGTCTGCCGTTAGACATATAGGAGGACCTATTTTTCCTAGCTTGATTAATATTTTAAAGACAATGCTTTTGATGTCAAAACCATGTTTGATATCGAAAATTTTCAACTTTCTAATTCATTAAAAACTGTGAAGCACTTCTACTTTTTAAAAGTTATGAACTTTTAAAAATTTATTTTTTTAAAGAATAAAGCTTTTACTTTTAAGGTATCCTACTACGTTTGGAACCGTGATTTTAAAAAGGCGCATAAACGGATAATTTTCATGATATTTAGTGTCATTTAAATTAAAATACATGAATAAAATTGTTTTAATGACATTTTGACAAAAACAATTATTTGAATACAATATTTCGGTAAAAAATTAACTTAGAATAACCTTTTTTCAAAATGTTCTCCTTTTGTGAAAAGTGCTTCTATTATAATAATATTTTGCCTGTATATAGCTTAGACCTCTCTACAGAGGCTCAACTAGAATTTTTGAAAAAGTCACGTTATTTTCAGAGTTACAACCATTTAAAATAATTATCGGCGTTTTCTTCTTAAAATTTCTCCCCTCTGTTGTCGTAAAGCAGGGATAAACCCACTTCTAAGTTATATATTTAAAAAATTCTATTTGAGCTTCTGTACAGAGGTCTGAGTTATATACAGGCAAAATATTATTATAATAGAAGCATTTTTCACAAAAGGATAATTTTTTGAAAATGGGTTATTCTATGTTCATTTTTTGTCAAAATATTGTACTTAAATAATTTTTTATTGTAATACTATTCTTAAAACAATTTTATACACATTTTCTCTAATCTAAGTGACACTAAATATCATAAATATTATCCATTTATACGCTTTTGCAAAATCACGGTTCCGAACGTAGTCGGATACCTTAAAAGCGTTTTCTTATTCTTAAATTTAAATAAAGATACGCCTTTTATAATATGAATTTGATCTTTAATTTTTATCTTTAAAATCATAATGCATGACTTGGTTATTTTCCCCCGAGCAACCATGCCTTGTAAGACTTACCAGTTATATCGAAGTCAGGAATGTATGACCACTTGGAAAAGAGATTTTCTCCAATGTCCCGAAGATTGCGGTGGCTGAAAGTGTTGGTGTGAGCAAGATTGTTGGCCCAGAACTGAGCCTGAGTGCACAACTGAAAAAAAAATAATAAACAAATATTTACAAGAAAGCCAAAAAAAAATTAAATTAATTTTGTATCAGTCTAAAAGGCTTACAATAAAAAAATGCTACATATTTGTTATAAATAAACAGGGCCCATCCTAGTAGGTGGGCAGCGCATGCACCGCTCGCGAGTGGCCTAAACAAGGGGAAGCTGCACATAGTTCTATCAATCAAGCAAAATGTTTCAAGAATTTCTCAAAATAAAACTTATAATAAGTCAAATAAATATTCTGAATTTTAAGTAGTTATTGAAAAATCAAAAAATAAATACGAAATTTCTGATAGCATAGTATTAGAAAAATAGAATATTTGTGCAATGTGTCGATCCATTGTCTATTAATGTCTGCTCTTTACACACATTCCTCATTTGATAGTAAAATTCGTGGCAGAGCCAGCAATACCGCAACAGAAAAGTCCTTTGTTGCTTAACAGCGGCACTGGAGGAGCACTGTGGATCGATGCTTAACAAATATGTCTCAAAGAGGATTTTTGAGAAAATTGCAATACGAAAATATCTAATATGGTTGTGTTAGAAGGGTTTGAGAAGCATAAAGAGATTAATTTCAATTAACATCTTGGCCAACTAACTCGGCGGATCTTAATCTGATAGGAAACATTTGGGTTTTCATTAAAGATCAAATATCTCCATGTTGGAATATCTCAACTTTACGCAATCTCTGTTTCGATAATTGGTACAACCTGTCTCCAGTCATCTACCAAGAACTTGCGGTATCCATGCTAAGGCAAGTAGCAGCTGCTTTGCACGCAAAAAGTGGCGCAACGTGTTATTGAGTAAGTGTTCATTTGTTTTGGATTATCGGTGTAGGTTATCCGAGTTATCGGTGTTATCCGAGTTAGTTGGCCGAGTTAAAATGTTTTTTCCTCCATAGAACCCCAATTCACCTTAATGTTCAACAGTGACTCATTAAGAAAAAAAATGTTTTCACTTCATCAAAACATATTTTTAACTCTCATTTTCGAAAGAAATATAAAGGTAAGCATCTTTTTGATTGAAATAGAAGGCAAATAAATATAATTATGGAAAATGGGTAGTTGAATTATTTTTGAACTAGGATTTAATTTCGTTTATAGATTTGTCTTAAATCAGTGATTTTATGACAAAATATCTCCTGCTCCTCAACTAAATATTCCTTGTAGTTTCCACCCTGTATAACTAAACAGCATACAATTTTTAGTTAAAAAGGGGGCCTGGAGCAAAGAAGATGAAAATGATACGAAGAAGTTTGGTTTCCTTTTATTAGTCATATTTGCTTAAGCTCCGTAAAACATTCTTTAACTTATAAAAAATCAAGTACAAGATAAAAATATTTATTACAAGTGGATCGCTAGAGAAAGAAGGAAGAAAAAAAGTATTAGATAACAAGGAAGGTTGAAAATGGAAAAATAATGCAACCAATGACATTAAACGTGCAACGGCTTTTGGTAAAAAAATTATTTCTGCTTGTTGAGTCATCCTCCGTATTCCTCAGAGTTGGCACCCTGTGATTTAATTTTATTCCCAAAACTAAAAGTGAGGTTCAAAGGGAGTTATTATAATGACATTGTGACTACACAAACTGCTTCGATGCGTGTTTTGGAGGTAATCCTATAAAATTATCACGAACAGGCATTGGAATCATTATAAAGCTGCTGTAACAAATGTATTTAAGCTAAAGGAGCTGATCTTGAATAAAAATACTAGAAGTTATATATTTATTCTTTTTTTATATAACTTTATCAATTAAGTTTTAAAAATTCTTTGACATATTGTGTCAAGAAGTTATATTGCGTCATTGTATGTCATAATTTGTCGTCTGAGTCATTTTTGAGGTAAAAGTATGAACTAATGTGTATGCTTATCAGCATTATGGAAATTCCTATGTTTTTGTGTATATTTTTACACTCAAAACCATCGTAATTTTTTATACTCATTGCCATTTCCGTGTGACTTAACTTGGAACTATTAAAAGTTAAGCCAGGGAAATGTGAGTATATATATATATATATATATATAGTTGACAGAAAGGGAACTCTTGAAAGTAATTCAAATAATTTCAATTCAGGATTGAATCCAATTTTGGAAATAAGTAAAAAAACTCAAAGTGATTAAACAGGAAAAAACTAGAAATTACTTGGTTGTTGAGCTTGAGCGGCGGCACGTCGTGCTTTTCTCGGAACACATTGTGCCAGTGAAGGCAGTCCACGACGAATTCCGATTCGGCAAATTCAGGCGGTTCGTACCCATTTCCTCTGATGTAAATGTGCCGTCCGAGGATTACCTATCGTGAACACATAACACATGCATCAAGTACAAATAATTCATTTATAAAAATATGTACAAATAAGGAAAACAGAAATATTATGAATCCATTCACAGAAAGCTTACAACGTACGATGAGTTTAATAATATTGAAAGATTTACAGGGTAACTCAGCGTTTCTCAAACACTGTGGGGTTACCCCCCCCCCGAGAGGGGCGTGATATCCATGTAAGGGGGGCGCGAGCATATTGAAAAGTCGGAAATATAAATATTTAAAATAAGTATTAATTTGTTGAAAGAAAATAAAACTAAATTCCTTATGACGCAATAAAAATTAAATACATACTTACACTGATATAATATAATTGTGTCTGTACTTCACAATGTCTTGGTAATTAATTAGTTTATGTTAACTTAAGGTATCCACCAACGTTCAGAACCGTGATTTTAAAAAAGCGCATAAATGGATCATTTTTATGATATTTAGTGTCACTTAGATTAGAATACACGTATAAAATTGTTTTAAGGACATTTTAACAAAAACAAAGTATTAAAATAAAATATTTCGGCAAAAGATTAACTTAGAATGACCAATTTTTAAAATGTTCTCCTTTTGTGAAAAATGCTTCTATTATAATAATATTTTGCCTGTATATAGCTCACACCTCTGTGTAGAGGCTCAATTACGAGTTTTGAAAAATTCACATTATTTTCAGAGTTACAACCCATTGAAATAATTATCGGCGTTTTTCTCTTAAAATGTCTCCCCTCTGTTATCGTAAAACATGGATAAACCCAGTTCTAAGTTATATATTTTAAAAATTCTAGTTGAACATCTATACAGAGGTCTGAGCTATAGACAGGCAAAAAATTATTATAATAGAAGCATTTTTCACAAAAGAAGAATATTTTGAAAATGGGTCATTCTATGTTAATTTTTTGTCAAAATATTGTTCTTAAATAATTTTTTATTGTAATACTATTCTGAAAACAATTTTATATTTATTTTATCTAACAGGAGGGATTGGGAAATTTTTTTGAATGAGAAATTTGGAATGGTCACCCAAAGGAATTCCCCAATGAAACCGGAATGCTAAATTTTTGGCTGCTTTTAATAATAATTTTTTTCAACGAGTTCGAGTTTTGATTGGTAAATCGCTGGTTTTCTTTGGAGTTTAGGGTTCGATTCCACGCGATCAACTTTTTTTCACTTCTTAATTATTTTTAAATTAAATAAATTTATTTATGAAGGGTTATTAAATATAAATGATATTTTTGTAATTATTTTTATTTTATAAAATAAAAATTATTTTTGATTATATAAATAATTAATTTTATAAATATATTTTATATTAATAAATAATTTTATAATAAAATATATAATAATATTAAATGATATTTTACAAAAATAGTTGCAAATAGTTTTATAATGTGAAATACAATATACTATAAATAAAATATATATATAAAAATAATTTTTAAAATTTTATTATTATTAAATTAATTATTTTATAATTAATATAATAAAAATATTTTTTTATATTTATTAAATTAATTATTTTACTATTTTTAAAAATATTTAAAAATCCTTTTCTAAATAAATTTGTTTAATTTCAAAAGTTTATTTAAATAATTTTGATAAATTCTTAAATAATTTTATAATAATTTAATAATTTCAATATTAAAAATTTAATAATTTCAATAATAAATCCATATTTTAATAATAAACAATAATTTTAATAATAAATTAATAATTTTAAAAATAAACAATTTTAATAATAAAGTAATAATAATTTTAATAATAATATAATATTTCTTATTAATAATTTCTTAATAATAATTAAATTATAATAAATAGGGATTAATTATTATAATAAATAGTATTTATTTAAATTTGTTTAACAGTGATAGTTAATAATTTAAAAATAATAATTAATTTACTAATTTTAATTAATAATATTTTTAATAATTTTTTAAAAGAAAATTTGTTTTATATTTTAAATTTTTATTTTATAAAATACAAAATAATTACAAAATATCATTTAATATTTAATAAACCTTCATAAATAAATTTATTTAATTTAAAAAATAATTAAATGAATTGAAGAAAAAAAGTTGATCGCGTGGAATCGAACCATAACCTCCAGCAAAAAAGCAGACGATTTTACCAATCGCTACGAACTCGTTCGGAAAAAATTAAAATTTAATTGTATAAAAGCAAACATGTTTTTGAATGATTTCTCCGAATTGTGGGGCCATTCGAGGGAATTCCATTGGGGGGTGAACACCCAAAAGAGTACTACTATTACACCAACCGATCCCAAATGAATTTTAGTCGTGCCCCCCCCTTGTAAGTACACTAAAATCATAAATATTATCCATTTACACGTTTTTTAAAAATTCCGCCAGTGGGTACTTTAAGAAGGAGTTTAATAATTACTAGTGCCTCTCATGGGCTTGTGTTATGTACAAAATTTAACACTTATCTTGGTAGTATATGGTTCATAATTAAACTCGTATTGTAGCTTTAGCATCAAAGTATGTTTTTATTATGCTCGATACATTATTTTTGTGTATGAGGAGGTGGACGCGATGAAAATTATGACTGAAAATAGGGTCGCAAATATTGAAAGTTTGAGAAGCATTTGGGTAACTTAAGAGAAACAGAACCCAAACCAAGTGAAGAAGGCATAAACTGAAGATGATATTATACAAATAAAAGAATGACAAAAGCTTCTTTACATAGAATCCTCCTTTTTTTCCAGATCTGTTCAAGTTTTGCTAGAAATGTTGGCTGCCGTGATTCCTCCGTGGATGTTGATAATGTCGTTGCGTCTATGCTATTGCAGTTTGATAAGAGTACGTGGATTGTGCTCTTACACATCTCGGCCTTCAGGTTACACCCTTAACAAAAGACATGGCTGGATAGATGGCGACCTTCTTGATATAGCGAGATAATTCTTTCAGGTGTGAAAATCGAGTGTACTACTGCCCCATGGGGGGCCGGGGGACTACTGCGTCATCCTGTTTGAAATCATTCGTCTGGCGCAGCAATACTCAACCTGCAGCCCACCGGGCCTTTCTGAATGGCCCAGTAAGGGTCCATTGCATTAAAACATTCAATTATTTAAGAATAATGCATTAAAAATTTAACGAGAAATTCTATCAATCAAGCAATCAAATATGTGAATTCTGCAATAATGTCGTATTGGTACGACATGCGAGATAATTTTTTCTTCTTTTTGTAACTGTAACGATTAGTGATATCAAATAACAGTGGAGTAACGACCATCTTATAGGTAAAAAAAAAAATCTAATTTTCATATTACGTGGCAGCTTAGAGTTGAATGCAAACAAGGGACTTGTGATTATTGATGAAAAGAAATCAAAATTGCCTCATAATTGGGTAAAAAATGCCTAAAATCTATTTTCTACAATTCAGATCGATAGAAATTGATATAACTTTAAAAAATATTATAAAATTATGAGTTTTAATATTTTGATCAATTTTCCGCATTTTAAATGACCTTGATCTTAAAGCGTCAGCCTCCCCCCTCCCCCGCTCCTTAATCTTCAATCCCCATATTCCGGCTTGTGGAAATAGTTGCCATATGTGTGTGGCCCGCCCGAAAAAAAGGGTTTAATATTCCCCGGTCTTGTGCAGTGATCCGCAACCCCCCCTCCTTGGGCTGGTACCGGTTGTGTATCAAAAGGTGCCCCCGCCTAAAAAAATTAAACTATTTCCATTTTGTTTAAAAATTAATTATCACAAAAATTTCCCACCTAGCCCCGGAATTTCAAGTGGGGGCCGGGGTTAAAAGTTCACCATTTTTGTTCATGCCCATTTTTTTTTTTTCGATTTTAGGAAAAAAAAAGTAAAAATAATTTTAAAATAAATAATTGCTTAATTAAAAAACTTCCAATAACAAATATTTAATTAAATTTTATTTTAAATTTTTTGAATTATAACCAATCATAAAAAAATAACTTTTCCCAACCCCAGGAAAATTTTAAATCCCATGTGCACTACTAATATATTTTTTTTCAAGTAATGAAAAGTTCAGAATTTTTTTTTGCTTTTTTTTCCAGAAAATTTATAATTTTTAAAAAACCCTTTTTATTTTGACATGCTCGGGCCTCCCAAAAGGGGTTGCACCCCCCTAGGGGCGCCCCGTTTGAAAAACGCTGCTATAATAAAATAGCGTGTGGGCAAAAATTCTTTCAAATATATATTATCTGCTGTATATTAATGTTGTTGTTACTAACGCAACCTGATCGGGGTAAATCAAACCCAGAAATCATCATGGAAAAGGGCTAAGTGACGCCTGTCGTTACCGTAGCTTTGGAACCCTAAAAGTGAAGAACATTAATTTGTTCTCACAAATTTTGAGGAGAACACCGACACTCTGAAAGGTGGTCGGGGCTCCCACCTTCTTCCCCTTCCCCCAAACCCCACGAGAGGACTTTGCGGCTATTTAAACACCCCATGCCGCGAAAGCACTATACTTAAAAACATCCATATCTTCTCCGGGATTCCCCCGGCCCAACAGCAAAGGGGAACGTCTCTAACCACAAATGGATGGGACAGTAAATTTAAAGATAGCATAATATTAAAATGTTGAAAATGGCCTATACGGCCCATTCCTCGGCGTAATTAAAAAATAATAATAATACTAAAATGACTCAGAAACTGTTAAAATATGAATTTAACCCAGAATATGTACAGAAAACTTTTTAAAAAAGTGGTTTATATTCCTGTGTGTGTTTATTCATGTCGAATCTTTTGTGTTGTAAGATTTCGTTTTAGACGCGTCGATCACACCTTGGAATGAAAATTTGTATCAAATATATGCATATTAAAACGAATATTATAATTTAATATTCTTGAACAAATGAAACTTTTAAACAGAAAAAAACTACCATCGACCTTTAATAAACCTCTGGTATAAGATAGACCTTTTTTAAACGTCCCTAAACTCCTCCAACTGGCCCCGTAGGGAAATATGCGAAAAGCTGAAAAATATTAATGATGAAACGCGCTAGGTTCGCATTGTCTGAAAAAACTGGTTCACGTGATTCTCGTTTCTGACACATAGCTCTCTTAACTCCATTTCTTGCATTTTGCTGCTACAGTTCGAATGTTTGTCATGGGTTTTTGACAGACCAATACTACTGTTCGACCAATGTATCGAATCAATACAGCCATTGGAGTAGAGCCATACGTCATGCGTCAATAAGTAAAAGTTTTGATTTAGTAAAACACTTTCGATTTCCTGCAGTGACCATTAAGAACACGAACACATCTATCACGACTTTAATTCCAGTAAAGCCATGAACATGAAAACCAGTTCGGTACATCTAGATCTGTGCTATAGATTATTTTTGTAAATTTTAGAAGGCCAGTTGAAAATAAATTTAAAAAATAAATGATTTACATCTTTTTTAAATAAATATTTACGTTAAACTAAAAAAGAAATAATTGCAATGAAGGGTTTCATAAAATTTTCATTTCTATTAAATTAAAAATGAGCAGAATTTTTAAGCTTTTTCTTCGAAAAACACTTTTTTTTAAATGAATTTCTTTAAGGATGGGATCTTTTCTTTCTTCTTTGGAGGATGCTTTTTTTACGTACATTTTTAAATGTTGCATGTTTAAAATAAAATTTTTTAAAAAAAATTGCTTGATAAAATATTTAATATCAAAAACAAGCGCGATTTTCTTGGTACAATAAATGATGCTATGTAATATAAAGATAAATAGGAAAAATGTATAGCTAGTATCATAAATTATAATACAAATATAGCTAACCAAAATAGCAACTGTGACCCTGGTGAGAGCAAACCAAAAATAGAAATAGCGCACCTATCAAACTTTCCTAAAAACAGGCAGTCGAGGTTTAACCATGAACATGGAAAGGAGCCTTGAATTTGACGCTTTTGCAAGGCAACTGGGTTCCATCAGCAGCTCTCAATCTCCTATCTGGAACTAGAGGTGGCAAGGTGCTGCCGACTTGAATGGGGTGGTGGCATGGCTTCAGGAAGCAGAAACCCTAATAAAACTAATTTTTTGTTTTTCTAAATATTTTATTTTTCCTAAATGTTTTCTTTATTTAACATTTAAATATTTTTAAATTTTTTCATTTTTCTTTAAAATTTAAAATCATGAATTTTCACTAAAAATTTTGCTCCCCCTTTTCCACATAAGAATTTTTTTTTTGAAAAATTGAAGAAAATTTTTTTGGGGTTAAAAAATAAAATGAAATTTTTTTGTTTCTTAATACCTTTAAAATTCAAATTTTTTTAAAAACGCTAAATTTTAAAAATTTAAATTTTAGTAAGATTTAATGGTAAAGGTTTTTCAATTGTGGTTTAATTCAATTAAGATTTTATGTTGTAACCAATATGCCATTTAGGGCTTGAATAGAACCCGGATTTAATTGGGTTTTTTTAAAGTTTGGAAAAATAGGCCAGATCCCCGTGTGTTTTTGAGTAAGGGAAAAATCGAGTTCTTTTTCCCCAAAAACCCCTTTTGGCTTTCCAAACGTTTTAATATAAAAAAAAAAGGGGAACAAGTCTGTAATCACAATGGGCTTTCATAAGGAATAGAAAAATCTTTGAAATAGTGCTTGCACAATACATTTGTATCAATACCTGAAAATTTAAAGGAAAATTAAGTTAAAAAATTATTTTTCTATTTTAGTAATACACTACTGGCCACACTAAATGCGACACCAAGAGGACCAAAGATATCACAGTGAAATTTATTTGCAAGGTAATAGGTTGTACAGAGATCAAACGATTAAAATTACAGCCTCTTGTGACGTGTGGATGATGACGAAATCAGTAGTTAGTGCAGACGCAATTGTTGGCTATAACCGCTGCCACACCCACCTCGTCTTAGAATCAAAGAGGCTTTGGATGTATCCTTGGGGTACAGCAGTTCATGCGGATTCCACATATTGCCAAAGTTGACCTGGTATAGCGGTGGGTGGGGTATTCTGGGGAAGTCGGTGTGCAAGCATGAGCCACACTTTTTCGGATGCAATAGATCGGGAGAACAAGCAGGCAGGGGGAAGCAATTCAATCCGATGGGTAAAGAAAAACTCTTGAACATTGCGCGCCACGTGTGATCGCGCATTATGCTACTGGAACATGGCTGATGGCAAGCGCTGAATGTATGGGTGGACCACGGGCTCCAACACCTCAGAGACTTAGCGCTGGCTGTTCAGTGTACCAGCACACAATGCGTACTAGAAGGGTGTGGCAGTGAAATCCTATACCACCTCAAACCATGATAATGGGTGCAGGACCAGTGTGACGCTGAATTAAGCAAAAGTTCAGCAGCCTCTCACCACGGTGTCTCCAAACTCGAATCGTGATGTTGCGGGCAGAAGCGGGATTGATCAATAAATACAAAGAAGTTCCATTCCTTTGTCCATGTCCGCCATTTATTGCACCATAGGAGGCGAAAACGCCTGTGGTTTCCAGTCAAGGTAAACGAAGCAATGGATACCTTGCGGACATTCCACTCTGCTGCAAACGGCATTGAATGGTACGACCGGACACCGAATGATGCGTAACAGACTGAATCTGTTGTGGTAAATGGTTCGTGATGTGGCTGCGGGATCTATCATTGCCTTGAGGCAAAACCCCCTGTCATTACGGGCAGTAGGGCAACAAAGTGGGTGCGATCGGTCTATTGTTTCCTCTTGCATTCAGTGATGAAAGATCCGCATCACAGTTGCTTGGTTTTGTCCTACATGTTGACCGATTTCTCCGAAGAATAATCCGCAATCACAATAGGCTACTATTCTTCCTCGGTTGAATTCAGAAAATTTGGTCAAAAGTTTCTCGATTTTCCCCTAAGGCGTGATAATATCTTTCAAAAAAATTGCCGTACTTTTAAATTAGCCCAAACTGTTCTCCCCTTGTAAAAGCGCTTTTCGGGTTTCGTCCCCGTGATGTGCGTCTGCGCTATAATGCTAATGATTTGCATATTTCATCGCCGCCAACTCATGACGTAAATTTCACATGGTTTGCATTCTTCCTTCAGGGTGTTGCATTTTGTGGGGCCATCAGTGTAATTATTAATTACTACCATCTTAAAAGATCTCATGAAGTTTTCGTCAATATTTAAAAAATGCTGGAAATTTTCCGTATATAATATTTAAGCAAATATTTTTTCGAACAGCAAATATTTCTCAAGTGTAAAAGAACTTATATAATAGACCAGGGATGGGGTAACAGCGGCGCGAAAAGAGCTATTTTTCAGCCCGCGAGAACAGTGAGAAAATATTCTCTATATTCGGGCCAACATATATTTGAACAAAATTTTTTCTCCAAAAAAATTTTCAAAAAAAATTAGATGAATTGACTGGAAAAATTTTGCGGCTGTGATGGGGTTTTAAAAGCAATCCACCTGATTTTAAAAAAAATTGTAAGAATGTATGAAAGGGTATATTTGTCTCATTAAACTAATTCTAAAATTAAATATGGTTACAGCCATGGATGATATGAAAGTAGCACATTAAATAAATATTGAATAAAACTGCCACTATTTTATTTAACTTGCATTTATTGATTTGTATTGTACAACTTATACCTTTCCTGAGATGCAAAGTTAACTAATGAATGCAATCACTTTTAAAAGGTGTGTAACTCCGGTATCCTCCTCTCCCACAATATAACCCTTTAGCCAAAACAATTACCTACCCCGGTAATGGACAAAAACTGATATTATTTTTAGCGATTGATTTTTTATTAGTGTCGCCTCTAAAGCACAGGGGCTTTTGGGTGGGGGAGGAAATGGGGTTCCTCCGTCCATTACCGGGATAGGCAATTGTTTGGCTAAAGGGTTATATGTGGAGAGGAGTGACGGACCTTCCATTTTGAACCTCGTTCAAGCGACAAGGACAATCCCTGAGCTGGCACTCCATCCCAAACTTCCACACCACGCCAACGTAAAACTGTTGCAAATGCGTCCTGCGTCAGCTCTTCTGCTCGCTTGGTTTTCAGTGGCACTTGTACATGTATCCACGATTCGATAGAAACAAAGCCGACCTCGCCTCCCTGGATCAGAATGTTATTTTTGAAAATGCCGCAAGACGAATTTTATTTAAATTCTCTATTTTTTTTTAAAAAAAAAATTCTGGATAGAAAGTTTTGTTTTATAGACCAGTCCTAATCAAGAATTCATTGAAGTTAAAAGATTGGAACTTTTTAAAGACTCCTTTTAAAATACCAGAAGTCTTTCAAAACTCTTATTTCAGAAATATTACAAGAGCGGGTAGATATACCAGAAACTCTTACATTTATAAAGCCTTTGATATTAAACCTTTTAAAAACTTCATCGAAACTCTTACAATTAAATTTTTTAATAACCTCCCCAATACTAATAATTTAAATTTTCTTGTTATTCAAAATTAAAACTTAAACGATTCCACTAAGAGACCTCGGAAAATACTCCTAGACTCATACAACTCCACCTTAATATTAATCTTTTGCATTCCCCGGTGGTGAATGCAAACTAAGTATTCTAAATGTTTCCCCTTTTTAATTTTAATCTTAAACCTTTTATCCTTATTTTCTTATCGCTGACCCACCGGCAAGCTTTTTCTTTTCTGCCTTCACCCCAATTCCTCAACTTCAGGCAGCCAATAGGGGCTTTCTCACTTTTGCAACCAACCAATGCTGTTGCTTTGTGACGGGCTCCGCGTTTTTTCTTTAACAAAACCCTCTGGGTTCTTTGATGGTCAGATTAATGAATCTTTTCCAAACCCAAAAACCCAAGAAAGGGAAAAAATGCAAATAAGATAGCTTTTAAAGAAAGAAGTTTCAGTAAGCAAAATGGCAATTTGGGGAAAGTTATTTTTGAAGAATACAAGCGTGAATTGACAGCCTATCAGAGTTACCTAGAAACCCAGCCATTACTACAAGGGCATACCATTGCACGCGCGCCCAGACGTTTCCATAAAAAAATGGAGTTAAGTTTGGATTAAGGTAGGGACTGATTAATATTAGGGCTTGTAATTTATTAGAAGTGAATTTGGTGGATAATATAATTATTTAGAGAAAGTGGTTAATTTCGCGATTCGGTTTAACTATCTTGTGTGTGTTGCTCATTTAGATTCTCCTTTAAATTTATCTAAATTGTTAGACATTTAAGTTTTATTCCAAAAAAAGTCATATTAAAATTTAAAATCCCGTTTATTTAGAAAACCCCACCCTCTAGCTCACGCTGACAATCAAAGATACGGTCACCAAAGGGGGGCTATATCCCACCTTTACTCCAACAACCAGTACTTCCCGCCAAAATCCTCAAGATCTATCCCACTGAAGCCATCAAGAACACCTCTCAGACTCTGACGCTATTCATCTGCCTTTCCCTAACATCCAATAAGATCTTCGTCTCTACACACTCAATGAACTTTGTTTTCCCATCCAGGACTCCCACTTGTTAGCGCAATTTCAGGTAGGGGATGGAGGATCTTTTATAAATCCATATCCCTTGTGACGTAAAAAGTGAAAGATTCCTTCGTAAATAAAATATTAACCTAACAAAATAATGGGAAAAAATTGCAATCTACGTAAGTTCTTACCTTGTCAATGAAGTTGGATGAAGCAGAATAATAAGAGCTTGTGTCTGACGTAGAAGCCTGCGATGATTTGTCCCGGACTGTCGTTCTTTGCCTTCTGTATTTCGGGGACTCTACCTTAGATGTACGGAGTCCCTTGAGCTTTTGAAGGAGACAGTCCATCCTGAAAGAAAACAAAAATTATTACACGATTATTTGGGGGCAATACGGTAATTTAATTAATTGACTGAAATTAATTAATTGACTGAAAAAATCTTTTTAAAGAATTACAGGTACAGCCACGTTGGCTTCATTTTTAGCGACTTGGATCAAAATTTTAAAAGATTTTTTTTTCTTATGTTTTAAAGCATTCAGTTGAACTGAAATTTTATGTAGACGATTGTTTTGGATGACAATACGATACTTTAATGATAACTATTAAAAATTAAGGACCACTTAATATTGTGATTCTATATCATATGTATTTACGTATTTGTATTAATTATAATTAGTAACAAAAGTAAAATTTTTTTCTTTGCTGACCTAAGTAGGAATTGACTTAAAATTTTTTTTATATTACTTGTTTTCTATATTTAGCTAAAATCTTTATTTTGTCTGCAAAGTAACCGTAGCAGAAAAGTTCGGTTTCACACAGATAGAATATTGGAAATGGATGCTTGAGGAAAAAAATATTTAATTTAATTAAAACTTATTTTGCAATCGGTGCCAGTACTTAATACTTACCCTGTAACTTAAATGCAACTTACTTAAAATATTATTTTTTAAAAAATAGCATATACATTATCTACATAATTTGTATGGGTAATAATTAGGCCGCATTACAGCTTTAGCATCAAAATACATCATTATTGCATTCAATATATTGTTATCGTATGGGAAGCAAAGAAAATTATGATTAAAAATTGGGTCGCAAATATCGAAAGTTGAGAAGCACTGATTTAAATAATGTAAGGTCTTCTGAAGACAATAAGGACTAGATCCTTCACGGACTTTATAAACCCTGTGTGAAATCTGTTTACTTATTTTTCTACTGAAACAATTGCACACAACTTTAAAAGCAACATTTCAAGAACGGAAAAATGGAAATTAAAGGTCATTTTCAATACTTTTTATATGTTTTTTAGATCCTTATTTTGATATCGTCAGCGATTTATACTGCTGGCCACACAAAAGGCAACACTCTAAAGAACATGGAAACCATTTGAAATTTAAATCATGCGTTGGCGGCGATTAAATACGCAAATCATTATCATTAAAGCAGCGTTTCTCAAACTGTGGGGCGAGCCCTGGGGACGTGATACCCTACATGGGGCCCAAAATATCGGAAATTAAAGGTTTAAAAAAAATAATTTACCGGAAAGAAGTAAACAAAATACTTTCTGATACAATAAAAATGCTCATTTACAATGATATAATTTTTATGTATCATCTGTGCTTTTTCTTCATCAAACATAAAATCTTTCACTTCGATACATTCATAGCCATCTGATCCTATAACTAAATAAAAAACACAACATTTTGTTTGATTTGCTGAAATCCCACGATGAGGATTTTTTTTATTAAGTTTTCTTTTTAAAAACCTAAAATACTATTTAAGAGAAAAGACAAAACCCAAACCCAGAGAAACATTCTAGGAAGATAAAAAAACCATCTGCTTGACCTTCGAACTTACTGGTATGGTTAGTTCGCTCCTTTTTTTTGTTTTTATTTTTCATTTAGAGAAATTGTAAACAATGCGCTTTATCCTATTCGAAAGAGTTATATGACATTTGGAAAAACAGAAAGCACTTTGAAGGATTATTTGGTCAAGATTTATTTTTATGAGTATTCTGAAGAATATAAAGCATGACGAAAAATGTTTTACACAATTCCTTTTCAGAACTAACTTTCATATTTTTACATTGATTACACATTTAACCCGGGAGCGGTCGCGCGGAGTGCAGAGTCAAAGGACAACAAAACTACGAATATTTGAACAAAATATGACAATTTTGCTTGCAAATATCATTCCTGTATAATTTTAGTGAAAAGTTCTGTGATTTGTGTCCTTTATTAAGGTCGCGTACCTTAAAAACAATTTAGTTCAGTTGTATTGGAATTTTTTTCAAATTATCAAAGAAAAAATGTAAAAAGGTAGAATGTGGGAAGTATACTTTCTTTGGTTAAATTTTCACTAATTGTGTTTTTTTGTGACAAAAAATAATTGAAAAAAAGCTTTGAGGTGATTTTCCCCCCTCCTCGACTTTAAAATTTATTTCGGGTGTGTCTGGTCCAAAAACTTTTGAAGTCTTTTTAAATATTAAAAATAAACAATTACTTCATGGGAATATTAATTTCTTTTTCATTGTTTAAATTTAATATTGGCAATTCTGTGAGGATTCAATTCAACACCCCAAATTCAAAATTATTTATAATATGAGCTTTCTTAAAAATCTTTTTTTAATTTTGTATTCTTTCCCGTGCTTTTGGGAAACTTCCTTTAAAACAGCTACCCACTGGGTGGGGTTTTTTGTCACCGGCCACTGCACTGGTTTTATTTGGGCCCAGTTGGATTTTCATGATGTAAAAATCAAACAGTGGTAATGTCGTTGATTATGGCGTAAAAAAGCATTGAAATGCCCATTTTCACTGCCAAAACTCTTAGAAAAAACTTAAGTTCAATTTCCTCGTCAGAGTTCAAGTGCCTCCCCCCTGAGGAGGGAAAATGGGGGACTTTCTTCCAATTGGTATCGCCTATTTTACGGTGCCCACAAAAATTTATACCAGCTCCTGGGGGAAAGAAACTAGATTAAAGATAAAAATAAAACATTTGCAATTAACGTTTTTTTGCAGACGTCGGGTAGGTTTCCCAGACTCCGCAAGACGTTTGCGGAAACAATTGTGACGGAAGGGGTAGAGAGCAACATAGATTAAATTTTAAAAAAAAATAGACAATTTTTGAAACGGATGATGGAAGAAATAAATCTTTAAGTATATCATTTTTCAATCTACAAAAAAATAACAAATCAAAATTTAAATTATCTTGTTTAATTTGAGGTTTATAAAAGACGTATGGGAAAAGGCAAAAACGCATTAATTTTTTATAAGGGGGGGGGATAAAAAATGATTGAAAATTGGGGCCCCAAAAGGGAAAATTTGAAAAGCACTGAATAGGGGGGCTCATCACGGACACCGTAGAGCCACCGAAACCAATGTAAGGGGAAATAGTTGGTATTTAAAAAACCAAATTTTTTTTTCGGTTTTTTTTTTATTTTATTATTATTTTTTTTTTTGAAATTATACCTTTTGGGGGGTTAAAAAAAGGATGAGGGGAATTTTTTCACCGTCACGGATTGACCCAAAACCTCCGGGAAATGACGACATCTCACGGGTAGAAATTCTTTGTCTAGAAAATACAGAACGGGCGATCACATTGCCGCCTTAAAAAAATTTGGAAAAAATTTTTCCCTTTACTTCTCTGAAGAAAAGGGGCACCGGGTTTTAAACCCGGGGACCCCAATTTAGTCAATACTTTTTCCACTGAACTAAACCCAATATCAGCGAACCTTTTCTTTTGGGTTTAAATGAAACGGATAGAAAATACTTTGTCTAGAAATATACAGAACGGGCAGATCATTTCCGCCCAAAAACTAAAAATATTTTCTTCACTTCCAAAGAGGACACCCGGTTGCAGCGAGGACCTCTCGATCTACAGTCGAATGTCTACCATTTTTTTAAATCCCCCCTCAGCAAAACCTTTTTTTTCCGTAGGAACGTAAAAAATGTTTGTCAGAAAGGGATGTCTAGGGACAGATCATTCCCCTTCGAAATTCTCAAAAAAAATTTCTCTTCACTTCCTCGAAGAGGGAACGGGGTTTGAACGGGACCACTTTTTGATTAAACCAAACAACTTAGAAAATTAAAAAAAAATTAGTAAATTAATCTTTAAATTGTGTGTTTCATGTACATAAAATATATAAGAGTAAATATTAGTTTACTTATCTAAATAACAATTGCAAGTATATGAGTATAGATGTATTTACTATGAACGCATTGCGATGAATATAAATACATTTTTATTATTTGTATTCGTATATTTATTTTTGAAGTTATCCTTTTTTGGGCGTTAGGGAAAAAGGATGAGGATAAATTTTTACGATGCGCGCACACCGTAGTCTAATATTTTAACATGCCGCTTTTTTGGTACTATGGGACTGATGCTTGGGGGATCATAATAATTATTGTTATAAACCATATTTGTTGGGACGCATCCCCCCTGTGTATTCCCCCCTTTACTGCTTTTTGGCCAATATCTCGGCACCTGAGCCTCACAATATATTAGGACCTGGCTCATTCGATCCCTCTCTATCTGCTCTTCCAGTTATTATAAATTCATGCTCATAGGGCTATTTCTTCTATAGTTTTAAATTGTCTTAAACTTCTTAATTTTGTTTAAATTCACAATATCTTGGCTCCTGTTCAGTCTTGGACTTGAGATTTGAACCAAGTGTTCCACTCGTCGAGACCCATCAAGTCATCTGCTTCATTACAATTGTGTAAGCATGGGGAGGGCTGAAGCACTAAAATATCATGCTCCCATGTTAATCCTATGGGGACTGAAAAAATTTCCCCCCGCTCTAGGGAATTGAGCTTGGAACTTGATTTTGGAGGACTGCCATATTTTCGCATTACCCGTTTACGTGGATTCCCCCTCCCCCGTACAAGGCTTTCCCAAAATAACTCGAATCCTATAACATCTTGGTCAACCGCACCGGCTTGATTCGATTGTTCTTCCTATGAGCATCCTAGATATATTTTTCAGGACCATAGCCCCTTTTCCCTTACCCATATTTAACATTTAAAATTATTAAAAAAGTTATAATTTTTAAAATCCCACATAGCTCCGAGGATTTTGAGACCGTTAATGAAACTCGGACCGTAGGTTCTCCCTCGTTGAGCTGTTTCATCAGTTATAATTCGTTGTGACAGTGGGTTTGGGGAGGGCGATATCACTAAAATTAGAATTCCATGTTTTTCTTATGGGGTTCGATCTTTTGATGACGTAATGATATTACAGAAATAGAAGGATGAAATTTTGGGATCACCTACTACTCTTTTGTATCCGTTGGGATGTACGTGACCATTTACGTCACAGTTGTCCTTCCGGAGGGAGTTAAGTGTGCTTTCCTTTCCCGATCTGGCGCCACCCCATTTGTATCTACAGACTCCGGCCCGGGTTTTTTAATGGATTCCTCTTGTATTTGCTCACAACAAGGCCCAGTTTCAGCTGCTGAGTGCCCTGCTTCTTTTTTTATTAAATTTTTTTAAATGTTTTAATTGTTTTAAAATGACCATAACTCGGGGGCTCTTCAGGCGGATGTCCTAAATTTTCTAGGAACGATTCTTCCCTCCAAGACATTCAATAGGAGGTCTCAGATGTCACATTGGCTCATCTCTAGATACAGTCTGATACCCCACCATGTTATTGGTCCTATTGTCCTGTGCAGGGTGTTAAAATTTTTAAATCGTGATTATCTCGGGTTTGGCTGGTACGATTGACTGAAGGTTAGCATCGTTCAGCTCTGCTAAACCCCCTTTCGTCCTTGGCCCAGCTTGCCCTGCTAAAGATTTTAGAAAGATTTTATTCTTGTTGCCAAAAAGTATAACTCTTCGTGCGTACATAAATATACACTCACTTTTTTTTTCTTGCGCAAACTGTTTACTTATGCCTCCTGGAAGGCAATGCCTTTGATCAAGTTTCAGAATTCGACCGAGGAAAAAAAGTAGCCTATAATTATTGCGGTTTATTTTTCAGAGAATTTGGGCAACATGTTAGACGAAACCAAGCAACTGTGATAAGGATCCATCATCGCTGGATGTAGGAGAAAGAAGGGGCCCATCGTACCCACCTCACACCAACGCCCGTGATGACGGGGGGATTGTGCGCATAGCAGTGATGGGTCTCGAGCCACATCTTTAACCATACATACAGATTCAGTCCGTTATGCATCATTCGGTTCCGCTGGTACCATTCGACGCCATTTGAAAAGAGAGGAATGCCCCAAAACGTTCGTTTCGTTTATCCTTGACTGAAAACTACAGACGTTGGTCGATGAACGGCGGACATGGACAGCGGAATGGAACGACATTGTGTCTATTAACAACCCCGCTTCTGCCTGAAACATCACGAGGGTTTTGGATTCGAGCTTGAAGACACCGTGGTGAGATGTTGCTGAACAGTTGCGGTATCGCCACACTGGTCCTGCACCTGGTATCATGGTTTGGGATGGTATTGGATTTCATTGCTGCATCTCTCTAGTACACATTACCCGTATGGACAACCAGGCTACATCTCTGAAGTATTGAAGCCCGTGGTCCCCCCACACATTCAGTGCTTGACATCAGCAATTCCAAAGGGATAACGTGCGTGAGTGAGTGAGTATTAACGTCCACTGTTCAGCTAACGAGGGCTTTTGGTGACGGACCTCGGGATTTGGAACCATGGTCAAGTGACGTGAACGACACCTGAGCTGGCACCCCTCTCCCAACTACCACACCAACTTGAGGACGTTTGAGCTCTGACAGATTTAACGTGCATCGCTCCCTACACGGCGGGTCTTTGGGGGTACTGGCCCGAACTCATAACCCTACCTGCCAAAAATCCGATACCTTGTCCTCTGGGTTTCGGTATGGTTAGCGCCAAAGCGCATTATTATTGTATAAGGGGGCGATAAAAATTATGATTGAAAATTGGGTCACCAATAGTGAAAGTTTGAAAAGCACTGCATTATAGGGCAGACGCTCATCACGGACGACCGTAGAGCCACCTGCAAACGCAATGTAAGGGGAGAATAGATTGGCTATTTAAAGTACTGCACAATTATTTTTTCAGGTTTTTTTTATTTTTATATATTATTATTATTTTTATTTTTGAAGTTATACTTCTTTTGGGGCGTTAGAGAAATAGGGAGGGTAAATTTTTTCACTCACGGATGTGACGCAAACCGCCGGGAAGTGACGCACACGTCACGGATACAAAATTCTTTGTTAGAAAAAACAGAAGGGGAAAGATCCATTGCCGCCTTAAAATTTTTAGGAAAAATTTTTTCACTTCTCTGAAAAAGGGGGACACCTGGGTTTGAACCGGAGCCCTTTCAATCTGCGTGAATACTTTACCACTGAACATAACCCAAATTTCAGGAACCTTTGTTTTTTTAAGTAGAAAGGGATCGAAAATACTTTGTCTAGAAATATACAGAACGGGACAGATCTTTTCCCGCCTTCAAAATTTTAAAAAAAATATTTCTTTTTCACTTCCATGAAGAGGACCCCCGGGGTTGCAGCGAGGACCTCTCGATTCAGTCGAATCCCTTACCATTTTGCTATACCCCGCGTCAGCGAAACCCTTTTTTTCCGTGGAACGAATACGAAAATTTTTTGTTAGAAAGGGGATGTCAGGGACAGATCATTCCGCCTTCAAAATTTCTAAAAAAAATTTCTTTCATTTCTCGAAGAACACCCTTTCCCGGGGCCCACTTTTGTTATTAAACCAAACATCAAGAAAATTAAAAAAATTAGTAAATTAATCTTTAAATTGTGTTTCATGTACATAAAATATATAGAGTAAATATTAGTTTACTTATCTAAATAACAATTAAAGTATATGATATAGATGTATTTACTATGAACGCATTGGATGAAAAAAAAATCATTTTTTATTTGTATTCGTATATTTTTTTTTAAAGTTATCCTTCTTTTGGGCGTTGGGGAAAAAGGGAGGATAAATTTTTACGATGCGCACACCGTAGTTAATTTTTAAAATCCCCTTTTTGGTACTAGGGGACTGATGCTTGGGGATCATAATAATTATTGTTAAAAACCCATATTTGTTGGGACGCACCCCCTTTTATTTTTTTTACGCTTTTGGCCAAATCTCGGCACCTGAGCCTCACAATATATTGGGACCGGGCTTTTCGATCCTCTCTATCTGCTCTTCCAGTTATTATAAATTCATGCTATAGGGGTATTTCTTCTATAGTTTTTTTTGCAAACTTTTTAATTTTTTTTAAATTCACAATATCTTGGCTCCTGTTCAGTCTTGGACTTGAGATTTGAACCAAGTGTTCCACTCGTCGAGACCCATCAAGTCATCTGCTTCATTACAATTGTGTAAGCATGGGGAGGGCTGAAGCACTAAAATATCATGCTCCCATGTTAATCCTATGGGGACTGAAAAAAATTTCACCCCGCTCCCCTAGGGAATTGAGCTTGGAACTTGATTTTTGGAGGACTGCCATATTTTCGCATTAGCGCTAGCTTTACGTGGATTGCCCCCTCCCCCGTACAAGGCTTTCCCAGAAATAACTCGAATCCTATACCATCTTGGTCAACCGCACCGGCTTGATTCGATTGTTCTTCCTATGAGCATCCTAGATATATTTTTTCAGGACCATAGCCCCATTTCCTTACCCATATTTAACATTTTAAAATTATTCAAAAGTTATAATTTTTTTAAAATCCCACATAGCTCCGAGGATTTTTGAGATTCGTTAATGAAACTCGGACCGTAGGTTCTCCTCGTTGAGCTGTTTCATCAGTTATAATTCGTGTGTAGACAGTGGGCTTAGGGAGTGGGCGATATCACTAAAATTAGAATTCCCATGTTTTTCTTATGGGGTTCGATCTTTTGATGACGTAATGATATTACAGAAATAGAAGGATGAAATTTTGGGATCACCTACTACTCTTTGTATCGTTGGGATGTACGTGACCATTTACGTCACAGTTGTTCCTCTCCGGAGGGAGTTAAGTGTGCTTTCCTTTCCCGATCTGGCGCCACCCCATTTGTATCTACAGACTCCGGACCGGTTTTAATGGATTCCTCTTGTATTTGCTCACAACAAGGCCCAGTTTCGAGCTGCTGAGTGCCCTGCTTCTATTTTATTTAATTTTTTAAATGTTTTAATTGTTTTAAAATGACCATAACTCGGGGGCTCTTCAGGCGGATGTCCTAATTTTCTCAGGAACGATTCTTCCCTCCAAGACATTCAATAGGAGGTCTCAGATGTCACATTCGGCTCATCTCTAGATACAGTCTGATACCCCCACCATGTTATTGGTCCTATTGTCCCTGTGCAGGGGTGTTAAAATTTTTTTAAATCGTGATTATCTCGGGTTTGGCTGGTACGATTGACTGAAGGTTAGCATCGTTCAGCTCTGCTCGTGACCGCCTTTCGTCCTTGGCCCAGCTTGCCCTGCTAAAGATTTTTAGAAAGATTTTATTCTTGTTACGCCAAAGAAGTATAACTTCTTACGTGCGTACATAAGTATACACTCACTTTTTTTTATTCTTACGTAAACTGTTTACTTATGCCTCCTGGAAGGCATCGAGCGTCTTTTGATCAAGTTTCAGAATTCGACCGAGGAAAAATAGTAGCCTATAATTATTGCGGTTTATTCTTCAGAGAAATTGGTCAACATGTTAGACGAAACCAAGCAACTGTGATAAGGATCCATCATCGCTGGATGTAGGAGGAAACGAAGGGGCCGATCGTACCCACCTCATTGCACCAACGCCCGTGATGACAGGCGGATTGTGCGCATAGCAGTGATGGGTCTCGCAGCCACATCTTGAACCATAGCATAACAGATTCAGTCCGTTATGCATCATTCGGTGTCCGCTGGTACCATTCGACGCCATTTGCAAAAGAGAGGAATGCCCACAAAACGTTCGTTTCGTTTATCCTTGACTGAAAACTACAGACGTTGGTGCGATGAACGGCGGACATGGACAGCGGAATGGAACGACATTGTGTCTATTAACAAATCCCGCTTCTGCCTGCAACATCACGATGGTCGGATTCGAGCTTGAAGACACCGTGGTGAGATGTTGCTGAACAGTTGCGTTATGTATCGCCACACTTGGTCCTGCACCTGGTATCATGGTTTGGGATGGTATTGGAGTTCACTGCTGCAACTCTCTAGTACGCATTACCCGTACTCTGAACAACCAGAGCTACATCTCTGAAGTATTGAAGCCCGTGGTCCTCCCACACATTCAGTGCTTGACATCAGTCATATTCCAAGAGGATAACGTGCGTGAGTGAGTGAGTATTAACGTCGCACTGTTCAGCTACACGAGGGCTTTTGGTGACGGACCTCGGGATTTGGAACCATGGTCAAGTGACGTGAACGACACCTGAGCTGGCACCCCCTCTCCTAACTACCACACCAACTTGAGGACGTTTGAGCTCTCGACAGATTTAACGTGCATCGCTCCCCTACACGGCGGGTCTTTAGTGGTACTGGGCTCGAACTCATAACATACCTGCCAAAATCCGATACCTTGTCCTCTGGTTTGGCAGCCCCCCCACGTCACAAGAGGATGTAATTTTAATCGTCTGATCTTTGTACAACATGTTATCTGCCAAATAAATTTCACTGTGATAACTCTAATCCTTCTTTGTGTTGCATTTTGTGTGGCCAGCAGTGTATTTCTATTCATTTATAAACTGTATGGAAATTCATACGATTTTTTCTTCACTTTATTCCTTTCGCAAAGTAATTTTAGACAACTACAAGGGTATTCCAGGACAAGAACTATGACTCCAGATCGACGATAAATGAGTCTATTTCCTTTTAGGGTAACCTTAAAAATTTTCGTTAAATTTTTTATTCGAACATTTCAGCCGAGATAGTGAAGATTGTGCAGTGTTTTTTGTTTTTCATAATATATCCTTTTCTAAATCCGTTATTATTTTTTTTTTAAAAAAATTGTAGCTACGTCGAAGTTTTTTCTTTTTATTTTATAAAAAATACTTAATTAAGTACTTTTGATAAACTCAAGTTGAATGCCATTAGTTATCTGGTTTTGTTGGAATCTATATACGGTAACGGTAAGGGTTATACATTTACGTGGAACCTTAGAGAAAGCTCTATTATTCACTCATCATAATAAATTGAACAAGGAAGAATTTGTTGAAGTTACATATAAAAATAGAAAGCAGTCCAATTAAATGCAGCGCAACGGGGGTGGAGGGGTGGGGGGGGAAACCACTCTCCCAGTTGATTTAGTTTCTGTTTCGCTTTCATGGGAAAAACGAAAAAAAAATGACGTCACATTCCATGACAGCAAAGCCCCCCAACCCGTCCCCCCAATCTCAGGGAACAAAAAGTTGGAACCTATTTTCCCCAAGCATTCTAAATTTTTTTTCAATTGAAAAATACCTGGTAGACAGACCAGCTGAAGTAGAGTCTAAGAAAATACGTCTTATTTCTAGAGAAAAATGAATCTTTTGATTAATGTAAAAGGGTTCTTAAATTTTTTTCGAAATATTTGGGCCATTATAAATAAGATAACGAACCCCAATGGGAGTGGCGTAACGCACCCCCCACCCCGATTCGGGGGTTCAAACCCCGAGTGGGCAAGGTTGACTCAGCCATCCCTTTTTTGGATCGAAAAAAGTACCGAACTTTTGGGGGGAATTCAACACGGGGGTTTTGCGTTCGATCACCGACCGGGTCACCGTTTCCCCGCACCTCAGGGCCGAAGATCGCGTATCGGCGGGGACAGTACGCCTTCCTTAGGGGGTCGCGCCACTGAGTTAAGATAACACTAGAACGTCTAGGGCTTCGATTACCCTTAAACTTCCACACTTACCCTTAAACGTCAATATCGTTTAGAGGTAAGGATTATCGTTTATCGTTTTTTAATTAATAATTGTAGGAGCATTGTTCAGTCGGGTTTAAAGTTTAATATTATTTCATGTAATTATCATATATTATGACCCTTTATATCATAAGAACCTGGTGGCCGCGGTAGCCTAGTGGTCAAGGTATCGGATCGTGGCTGGCATGTCACGAGTTCGAGCCCAGTTCCGCTAAAGACCCGCCATGTAGGGGAGCGATGCACGTTAAATCTGTCGAGAGTTCAAACATTTTCCCTTTTGTGGGGGGTAATTGGAGAAGATCCCAGCTCGGGGTGTGCTCGCCCTTGACCATGGTTCAAAATCCCAAGCTCCGTCGCCAAAAGCCCTCGTGTAACTGAGCAGTGCGACGTTAATATTCCCTCACTCATCATAAAGAACTGACGTTGGCATTATGTTTTGCAAAGCTTGTTGGGCCACTGAGTTGTCTCAAAACACTTCGAGTCGCAAATCTGCCAGGAACATTACTATTATGCGGTATATCCACATTTTATGCCATCCCTAGAGATATATATATCAGTATTTACTGGAATATTATCAATTACATCTGCAGATTTTTCGCAGTCATTTTCATTCAATCTTATGTCTTCATCTGAATCTTAATTTGAGCCCATTCTCAGAAAGCTCTCGTAAGAAATTAGTAATATCATCAGGGGTTAGACCTTTTCTAAAAGCCATCGTTCCATGATGTCTGCTCTGCACTAAATCCGAAAATCGAATGAATTTTTTTTATGAAGAAATAAGCAAATACTGTGTAACGAAACACTTAGAAACACTTAAAAATTGTAGTCTAATTGATTCATTTCAACTGTTAACTCAATAATACTGTATTAAAGGTAAAAAAAAAAAATGTGCCATAGACCTTTGGAAATAAATAAAAACCATCATTCATCATCATTATAAAAAGCTATCGTTCTACAAAACAGAGTCTACTTAGTGAACTCTATTTTGTAGAACGATATTTGTGTAACGATTTTATAATAAATTGCCTTCGTGTCTAAATGACACCAGCGGACGTTCTAGGTATATTTATAGTTTTAAAATCACTCCTAATTAACCTAGAACCACAAAACTTTTTATGTGTAATCACCAGGAAAAAGGATTAAAAGTTACGAAAATTTTTCAAATTCCCTGTAAAAATGTGGAAAGGAGAACAAAGTAAACAGGCTTCGGTATCAAATTGACCGACGGACGTTCTAGTGTTAAGTTAAATAAGATAACAATTTTTTTTTTTTTGTAATAAATTACTCGAGATTATATAATTTTTACATGTTTAATTGAAATTCTTGGAGGAATTTCCTTTTCAGAGACAGCTGTATAGTGAACAGATTGTGGAAATGGCAAAATCTGTCATTTCCGCGAATGGATCTATTTGACTCTTATCCAAGAACAAACCAACCAATCATAAGTTTAATTAGTAAACTATTACGTACAGACTGTTTGTAGGTTTTTTCTTGTTTAATAAAATCGCAAACATTCATGAATGGTTTTATGAAACATGGAAAAGTAATAATGAGTCGCAATTTATTGGTTTTCGTGAAAAAACAAGCACATTTTTAAGTTGCTGAAATTAAAAACATAATATATATCTTGATATTCACTTAACCCAGTGATACTCAACCTGCGTCCCACCAGCCTTTTTAAGTGGCCGTGTCATATATGCCACATTGTTCCAAGAAATTTACTTATTTAAGAACAATGTATTAAAAATTTGATGGGAAATTCTTTGACAAGAATCAAATATATAGATTTTGTTTTTTTGCTGTCAATGTCATATGGCTGTGAATTGATGTTCTTTTTATATTTGTAAAGGTTACGGTTAGTGATAACAGACAACAGTAGAGTAGTGATAATTTTATGAGTGGAACTAATTTTTAGAATTTTGCATACCTTGCTAGCGAAAAATATTCGAACGATTAGGAGGTTGATTGTTTTATAGTGAAAAACAAACATGGATCAGTATTTGTTTGATTTGTCACGAAAGTGCTGCATTTTTAAATACCAGTAAACAGAAATCATTTAATGACACTTTTCCTCCCAGATCTCTTTCAAATGATGGAGAAATAAGACTTTATTGAATATTCTTTGCAACAGCAACAAAGTGTTTTGTCAGTGGTAATGCCACACAGTAACAAAGACATCCTATGAAGTTTGTTATATTATTGGTAATCATATGAAATCATTTACTGATGCAAGCATTGTGAAGGAGCGTTTCCTAAATTCTTTTAAGGCTGTCTTCGGGAAAAGTACGAGAGCTCTAACTAAACGCGAAGCACATTTTCAGACAGAAAAATGACTCAATTTCCATGGAAATGAGCAATATTATAACTCATACCTCTGTTAACAATATAGTGTGTTTAAAAATTTCAAAATATTCCGTGAATACTTTCTTTTTTGTTTTAATACGTGAAGGCAAAGCCCATTTAACATTACGGTATAGGATAAAAAATGCGAACACACATTTTATACCAGAAAAAAAGGAATCAACTCAGTTAACAATGGGAAGTATAATAAAAAATGCTGCTCTTTAAAGAATAGTGAAGCCAGAATATTATATTTTAATTTTTCATTTATTTTATATTTCAAAAAATGTTCCAAATTCGGGTCCTATTCTTTAACATTAACCGAAAACAGCCTTAATTTAGTGTTAGCGACACAAATAAAAAAAAAATGTAAGAAATAATTTTAAAAAGTGAAACAGGAGTTATAATATTTTCATCAATTTTCCACATTTTAAATTCCCAATGTTATAATGGTCTTGAAGCATTTCTGAGCCCCCCCCCCTCCCGTTTAACCTCATGTTGCAGTCCGCGTGAGATAGCTAACATATGTATGCGGCCCGCGTGAAAAGGCTGACATATGTATGCGGCCCAGCAGAAAAAAGGCTGAGTACCCCTGCCTTATCCTGTTATTTTTGGTTGGGAAGGCCGAATTATATAGATTGCATATATTGAATCATATTAGTTACTAATTAGAAATAATATATGTAAAATTGTACAACATAGCTTTCTCACCCACTGTTAATTCAGTAAATAGTAAGATAAAATCCCCTGCAAACTAAGGTATAAATCTTTTACAATTAGTCATTTTCTCAGTAAGAGCCTGATTGAGTGGGAATCAATTTAAATAGTATGTGGTTATTTTGTCTAATATAAATGCCTTATTTACTCGGATCTAAGCACCATCAATTCTAAGCCGCAACCCCAAATTCTCAAAAAAATTTTGTGAAAAAATGTTGACATCGATTCTAAGCTGCACCGCCAAATCTCAACATGTTTTCGAGAAAAAAAAAATGTTTAAAAGTTTCATCGATATCCGATACTTAAGAATTTTTTGAAAAGTAAGAAGTATTAAGAAGTTAATAACTATAATTTATTTTACCAGTATTATACAAACTTTCAAACTCAAACATGAGCCTATAATTACTCTACCATCAGTATCATGTTTCGATAGAAATCGATATGTCCGTAGAAATTTCTGCAGATTCCGCAGATCATGTTTCGAGATGGATTCGTCACTTCCATTGTCATAGTGCCGATTAGTTAAATTAGTGCCGACGTCACCATTTTCCCACACGACTATCGTCTTCTGCGCCATCCAATGCATTTGTTATGCAACAGATTTTTGAAAGGATTTTTAATAGAAGAATTTATAAGACATACTCTTACAATACAAAAAATAAGTGATAAAAACCTTAAAGCTCTATCGTTTTTGGTCGTCAAAAAAAATTCTCCAAAATTGCTTGAAAAAGGCCGTCACATGGGTGAACACCCATAAATGATTCACTGAGGAAAGATAATAAATTTTAATTCTGCAAATGCAGTTAGATATCGGCGATATTGTTTTCTCTCATGGAGGCGCTAGTATCTATGTGAAAAATAACACTTCCGAAAGTAACTCTTAAGCAACTTCGAATCCGTTTTATCGAGATATTAAAAATTTTAGTCTTTCAAACGCTAATCACGCGATTAAATTCTACTATTATGTCTATAAAAATTTTTAAGTTAATAGAAATTTATATATAAACTTCAGAATTTAAAAAGGCACATTATTAAAAAAAAAAGATTTTTTAAAAATGATTGAGATGTCCAGCGATTTCCCGGAAAATAAAGTGTAATTAAGAAATAAGATGAAGTACCATATTTTTAAAATCACCCCTATAATGTATGTCTATTCGAACAAAATTTACTTTAATTCTTGTCTTAATATCCAGAAAGTAACACAGATGGCAGTAATTGTCAGTCTATGAAGATGTGAGCGCTAGTGCTTTTCCGCGATAACTACATTACAAAAATTAACACATTTTGCTTGGAATATTTTTTTAGAGTTTAATTCAATAATATACAGCAACTAATAAATGTTAGTAGTCCTTAAATATTTCAATCAATGATTAAAGTTTTCCTTTTATGTTTCAATTTACTCACTACATTTGAGAATTTAAAGATCAACAAATAAAGTAAAAATTATTAATATTTCTATTATAAAAAAAATCAGAGAAATATACCTAAGGATTTCAAAATGAAACGTAAATGGAAAGTAAACCCAAGAGTAATATATTGAAAATCAAATTTATGCACTTTTGAAAGTCTAAAAAAATAATCTCAAACTTCAAACCTTAGTACTGGAGAAGTTCAACAGATGGCAGTAATTGCGATTTGTTGAATATGCAAAGCGCTAGTGTTTGAGTCTCAAATAATTACAAAAAAAAAAGATAAAATAAAGAATATGCAGTCAACCCTCCTATAACGCGGTGAGTGCGTACCGCGTTATATGGAAACCGCGCAATAAGAAACTCGGATTTAACCGTACAAACCAGGCTAATTCGTAGCGCGTTCTATGGAAACCGTCTACCGCGTTGTATGGAAACCTCGCTATAAGAAACACTCAGAATTAGTACTAATCACATTATTCGTACCGCGTTATATGGAGACCAATAAAAATCTTTTTGGCATGATTCCTTAATCATTTTGTTTTGTCTACGCCATGCCTCAGTGCGCGCACCGTTTTTTTAATTTATTCCTCGATCAGTTTTAATCACTATTTTTTTTATTTCATAAAAAACCTTAGATTTCGAAGGGGAGGTGGTGGCAAGATTTTAAAAAAAAATTTAAATACAACGAAAGTAATATTAAATTATTACCTTCCAAATGTAAATTTTTTTTACCTATTTTAAGGTTCATTACACAAAATTTGTAACAATGTGTTACTTTGCTGAGAAAGGAGATTCCAAAAAAAAAAAAAAACCAAACCAAGATTCCAAGATTAATGGAAAACTTTTTTTCCCCCAATCAAAAACCCAAAAGTAAAAGGTAAAGAAAAGATGCAAATTAGAAAAAGTTTTTAAATACCCGGGGTTTTCCCGGAAAATTGGGGTGGAAATTTTGGGGAATGTTATGGGGGAGAGTGATACAATCGTGAAAGGTGACCCAACAGAGGTTACCCCGAAGGTAAAGCTATTAGGTAAGGGTGCATCCATTGCACCCCGAGTAAAGACTCAACTTCCAGAAATGGGGAGCCCCCATTGGTTTAAAAGGTATTTTTGACTTTTTTATATTAGGATTTAAAATATTTGGAATTGGGGTTTGGGGTTAGATATTGATGGTGGTCCGAGTTACGTTATTTCGGTTTTAAATTGGTATTTGTGTTTTTTGTTCATCTTTAAATTCTCTCCTATATATTTATTATCTAATCTGTTAAATGTTTAAAGGTTCAAGTTCTTAAAAAGATATTTTAAGAACATGCAAACGTCTAGTTTTTTTATTTTAAACCTACCCCTTTTTGGCTCACGCAGTTTAATCAAAGAGAAATACCCCTGGGGTTTTTTTCACACCATATTAAAAACTCCAAAACTGTCTTTAAGACAAATTTTTGACGCACATTGGATATTAAAAATACAGATCTAAGAGCAGCGTGAAAAATTTCCCCTATTCGGAAAAACCATACGTAAACTGGCTCCCAACTTTTTGGTTTTTTTGTCACTAGGCATATTTTTTCCGGCAACCCTTCCACCCCAATCATAATAGTGATTTTTCCCCGGGGGGAAAGTAGCAGGCCTTGGGGGGAAAGGAACAACCTAAAATTTGCTTATACTGGGAAAACGGTGTTTATAAAGAATTTGGGGAGACGAAGTCAGGGGGGAAAAAAATTTCTTTTAAAAAGTAGTTAATAAAATCCCTTTTGTGATTGGACGGGGGGGATGAGTGAAATGGCTCTGGATTGGCTGCCCTGAAGTTATTGGGGAGAATTACAGATTAGGGAAAGTTTTCCATTTGGGGGTAGCGAAAAATTTAAATTAAAGATAAAATAAGGGAATTAATTTAAAAATTTTAAAATTTTGTAAGTCATTTGCCAACAGGCCCAAAAGATATAAAAAAAAATGTTAAAAGGGGGATTATAGGGTCAAAGGGGTATTCTCCTTGTGTGGTTTTTGGGAATTTCAATGAGGGAAAAATAATTTTTCCCGATTGAGGGATGTGATAAAACATTGGGGAGGTAGTGAATCAAAAAAAATTGGGAGCTAGTTTCTTTAAAAAATTTTTAAAAAATAGGAGTTTAAGAGTTTTTGAAATATCAAAAGTTTTTTATGTACATATTCGCAGAACAATCATGCAAAATAGTTTTTAATTTTAGAAATTTTTTAGTTTTTTAAAATTTTTATTCTGAATATCCCCACAGGACAACCGTAACCCCATGATGGGGGCCAAAACGGCTGTGTAGAGAATTTCCCCCTTTTTTTCAATTTTCATTGTGGCTGGCTTTTCTCTGATTGGGTGTTCCCTTTTCAAAATTATTTATACCCCCTTTGCCGAACTCTTGTCTCGGCCAATCAGAATTTTCCCCATTCATTTTCTGACTTAGACCCCACGTTCTATGCTAATTTTTTTCCCCCGGTTTCTGATCTACAATTTTGTTTTATTCCCGGGTTGGTAGGTAACCCGCCCCCTTTTTTAAACTCAATTTCACCGTTTTTCTGTTTTTAAAATCTTTTTTTTATTAATTTTTATTTTCTCCATCCAAAAAAATTTAAATTTTTTTAATCTATGAAAGGAAATTTTTATATTCCCAATATTTTTTTTTACACTAATTGGAAATGGTAAAATTTCTTTAAAGGCATATTAAAAACACCTGATAGGAGGTTAGAGACCGACAGGTCTACGTACTCCAGCCAGTTTCTCCAACGATCTTTTTATCTATGATAATTTTCCCGCGCTTTCTCATCTTCGGTTCTTTTCTGCTAGATTAACTCAGCCCACTTTCTAATTTTCAGTTTTTTTTTTTTATTTTTGAGCTCTTAAAAGAGCTTTTTTTTTTTTTTTACACCTTTTTTTTATCCCCGAAAAAATTTAAAGCATTTTTTTTCAATTTCCCTTTAAAAGTATTTTTTTTCTTATTTTCCCAAAATTTAAAATTTTAAAAACCTTTTAAACCCCTTAAATTTATTAGATGGGAAAATTTTCCCCAAAAAAAAATGGTGGGAAATTTTTTAAAAGTTCTTTCCTTTATATTCTTTTTAAAATATTTTTACTACAGTTTTTCCCACAAATTTTTTAAAAAAAATGAGAAATATTCTTAATACTGGAGTTTCGTAGCTTTGAAAGTAATTAAATATTCCACATAAAAACAATTGATTGAAAGATTGATTTAATTAGAATGAATTTTAAAAGTAGTGAAATGCTGCTATGAGGCTAAGGAACATTCTTGTCTCTCGCTAGGTTAGATTAAAATTACTTAATAACCTGAATTTTGTTTCACCACACATAAGATTTCACAAGAAAAAAAAGAAAAAGTGAAAACTAATTTATTAAATAAGTTGCTGAATTCGCTGTTTCCCCATTACTTTTTTCTTTTCTATTTGTCAACTTTTTTCTAAGTAAATATTTTACATTTGTTATAATCTATTAATTTTTATTTTTAATTTTAGGTAATTTAATACTGTTTTATAAAAACTAATAATGGAACAGTTAATTTAAAAATACGATTGATACAGATGGCGCTTGTATCGTAATTATATGAGCGAAGTAAAATTGTCCAGTAATATTTATAAGTTCCATTTAATTTATATTTGTTAATTTTTCTTATTATTTTAATTTTTAAGTCTTTTTTTATAAAAATTTTTGTTTAAATTTTTGGAAATTAATAACAGAGATATAACATGATAAGGAAACATGAAAAAAAATTATTTGTCTAGATGTCGCTAATGCTTCAGTAATACTCATTAATCCTTTTTCTTTAATAAACATGACATGGACTTAAACGAAGTTGTTAGAATGGGCAACGGAGCACGACTGTCTCGTGATAATATTATAATAGTATTATATTAATTTGTAGAATAATATACCGGTGAAAAAAATTAAAAGAGGGAACGGATTTTTTATTTTAAAAAAAAGAGCAAAACAATTTACATTTATATGCAAATAAGGTATCACAGATTATAGCTGCCTCTGCCGGGAAGTGACCTGTAACGTCGTAAACCACTGGCGCTGTGATCGCATTTGCGCGTAGAACAATGGTTCCCAAACTGTGTTCCAAGGTAGCCTGGGGTTCCATGAGCGCAGGGCCGATCCCAGCAGGTGTGCAGCGCTTGCACCGCACGCGGGCGGCCAAATCAAGGAAGGCCGCAGGCCGTATATTGTTATATCAATCAAACAAAATCTTTTACGAATTACTCAATATAAAACTTATAATAAATCAAATAAATACTGAATTTTTAGAATAGTTATATTGGAAACATCAAGTCCCGGTTTTTCGATAACACAACATAGTTTAAGAAAAATAAAATGTTAGTGCACTGTGGCCGGTTGTCCATAAATGTCTACTCTTCATAAACATCCTTCATCTGATAGCAAAATTAATGGTGAAGCCAACAATAACGCATTAAAAAATTTTTTCTCGTTTAAAAGTGCACTGTGGATTGATTGCTTAATATCGTCTGAAAAAGGATTTTTGCGATAGTTGCTTTACGAAAATATCTAATACGTTGAATCTAATAATGTTTAAATTCAATATGAATTTGGGGAAATTAAAAGTTTTCCATTTAATAATAACCTTATAATTTAGAAAAACAAAGTAGGGGAAAAGAAGTGGTTTTTGCTTATGGTTTTGCAACGCTTATAAACAATGTTCGTTTTCCTTTTTAGTGAGTTATACCTCTTTTAAAACGCAGTTTCTTGTAGTTTTACTTGGTATTAATGCATAAAAGAAAAATCTTGCAGCTTCTTTTGACTTTTGAATAAAGGATTTTCATTACAAAGATTTCAATATTCGCAAAGTATTATTAATGTTAGTGAAGTTCTAAATTTAATTTTATGCTGTAGGAATTGAATGGTACTTTAGTACTATGTTTAAAAAATGTTAGTTTTATGCGTTTTTTTAAAAGTCCTAATCGCTTGATTCACCTGTTTGATTATAGGGCATAATCAAACAGGCGAATCAAGCGATTCACAACAATGCACTAAAAACAGAAATTTTATTTCTGTTTTTAGTGCTTTGTTGTGAATCGCTTGATAACATATATTAAAAGTTAAATAGCTTGAAAACATATATTAAAAGTTAATCCTGATTTATCAGCCCGCTTACATGAATACTCCTAGTTGGAGGAGTAATTTCATATGATCTAATCCCTTACTGTGTTTACTATTGCCCCTTTACGTTAGCAGCAAGGTCGGCTCTAGGGCTAGGGAAACTGGACTCATCTCCGAGGCGGTAAATCTTAGGGGCAGCATTTGTACCGAATTTGAAAAATACCTTTTTATTACGAAAAAAATTTATAATATAAAAATATTTTTTGTATTATTATTTTTACTTTAGAAACCGTGTACCTTATTTAAATAACTGGAATTTCATTTTAGACTGAACAGAAATGCTGACTACTGCTGGTAAGATTTCTATCGACTATATCTTTTTTTTAAAAAATAAAAGTTACACTGCGTTACGTTTTGTTGTAGCAAGCATATGGGCATCTACCTCGGGATACAGGAACAAACGATTATCATTTGTATATGGTATTACTACGTTAAGGGTGACAAATGTACACAAAACAATATTTTGCTTAGAGCAGCGTTCGGCAAATTGCAGCTCTTCAAAATTCTGCTTTTATGTAAAATCAAAAATTATGTTTATTAAAAAGCTATTGTTCACTTTTCTGATTTATAAACATCTCTCTATAAAAAAAAATTACTTGCATTTACGTGACACTTAAATATTTTGACTGGCTAGCTGTGTGTGTGTGACTGAATTTATTTTTAAATATATATCTGAATTATCTTTTTTGCAATTTCCAGTTACATATTTGTATCTAGCAATGAGAATCTGGTATTTCATTTCATGTATCTTATTTTCTTATTCTATACTATGTACGTTTAAAGCCAGTTTTCTTATGTGTTGAACTTTGATGGGTTCGAGGCTATTGTGTACAATAAATCATGAAATTTGATGTGTTTTTTCTTATTTTCTTCTGTAACTTTCCTTCCCATCCCGAGTGGGTCACAACGGACATTATTTCCACTCACAGGAAGTACAGTGTCAACAACTTAAAAGGGACAGAGGTAATAAGAATTTTTGGAAGATACAGAGCCACTTGTCACTTTAGTCTTGAATGTTGTTATTTAAAGTTACAATAAATTATTTTAATCTCTTTCATCAACAGACTCGTTTTCGTAAAAAACGGCCTGTTGAAATTGGCGCAATTAATCTCTTACATTCAGCTCGTTTCAAACAGCAACAGGTAATTATGTTTTTAATTTCAAATTAATTTGTATTTGTAAGACTTAAAATAACATACAAATTCCTCCTGTAAAGTACACTTCCGAATAAGGCACAATTAAGGGGACACAGTACGATTCAAATGACAGTACCATCAAAATTCCATTATAATTTTCTAGCCTAAATTATTCTTTTTATATACTTTTCTATAACCTCACAAAATTTGAAAACTGTAAACTTAAAAACGCCGAATTATGAAAGTTTTTACATCTGTTTTATTCACATCCCTATGGCAAAATCAAAATTTTAAACTTCTATCCAGAAAGGTAAAATAACTAGTTTGTCTCTCATTTAAAATGCTAAGCTAGTTTTTCTATTGTGCCTAATGCTTTGGAATTTTTTACACATTGCTAATGGTACATGCAGTAACAAAAAGTTGGTATGCTTTTTGAATCAAAGCAATACTTATTTCCAAAAAATAATTGAGTTAGAATTTACAAATTTTTAAGGAATTTTCTATAAGGATTCATAAAAAGAAGTATTGTACAAATACCAATCGTGTTATCGCAAAACCCATACCAACTTTTGTTATGCATAGTTGGACGCACCTGTAAATCAAATTTCATGTGTGTACGTAAATTTTTGTAGGAAGAGTAGCATTTTAAAATCACTTAAGAAATTTTAGGTTTTTCCTTAAAAAATTAAATAGCTAACTTTTTATGAAATTTTGAGCACATAATTTGTTTTACTTAGTATACGCACATAGGAAGCAACCAAAAAAATTTTGAAAATCCTTAAATTAAAATTTTTTGCTTAAATCGTACCATGTCCCCTTAATGTTACTACCAGTCTCTTTGAATATAAATATTATGTATATATCTCTCATTAAGAGACATTCTATTTCAGTGACACTGGAAAAAGTTTCTTATTTATTTTAACATTTCAAAGACAAGTTTGAGTATCTGTTTAAATAAATTAAACAGAGAGCTGTCCTAAATAATCAATGTAATTTAAAAGAGAAAATGAACTGAGAAATAAAAAATTACAACATCGTTTGTTCCACGCTTCGATTTAGAAACAAAGCAGAATATGTAATTAAGTCATTGCAACTAGTGGGGGTGCGTTTTCTTTGGGTTTATATAAAAAATAAAAATGCTAGATTAGGTGGACACAAAGCACAGGCTCTTAGAAAGATCCTTACAATGCAATATTATCAATGAATTTCTGTAAGTAAAATATTTTATTGCTCATTTCAAATATTTATAAAGTAATTAAAGTTTTCTATTAAGAATTTTCATTTTTCATAATCTTCAAATTAAAAAAAAACCCTGTGGCTAAGGTATTTATTTGTATATCAGTTATTTCAAGATTAGCGCGACTTGAATTTCTAACTAAACTAATTTGTTTAGCATTAAATGACAAAATGCTCATTGTCTGGTCTGGAGGGTTTAAATTTCTGGCTCTAGGACATATTCTTCAAACACAAGGTTCTTTATTGAAAGGTGCTTCTATATTTTTACCCTATTAAGATAAAGTATTAAGAAATATTTTCTTGTATTTACCTTCATGAAAAAGTGTACTATAAAAATAATATATTTAGTTTAAAAAAACTCTCTCTCTTTTGTTAGTATATGCGTATACGTTTATGTAATAAATAAATTCACATAAGTGCATACAATTTTAACTTAAAGGATTACTGAGTTAAAAAAAAAACTAGCTAATTTTAATGTCAATAAATTATTTTGTATATACCTATCCATAGTTACAGTTAAGAGAATATGGTTTGTAAAATTTCATCTTTGGATTAAATCGAAATAGTAATTGATGCTAAATTTTTTTTCATAAGACAGCTTCCACTTCCAGAATGAGACATACATATCCTTTATTACTGTTCCTTCTTCATGCGGCTCATTTGACTTGTTTATTGTAAATTTTTATTTTTTTTTCTGAATCATCCATTATGAATCATTTTTCTGAATCATCATGTTAAGTCAATATAACACATGCGTTTTTACATGATTTTTTTTTTTTTATACATCAAGAGAAATTTAGTAATGTTAAGTTGCAATTATAAATATATTCTTATAAGTAATTGTGTTATTCCTGATCGAAGTATCTAAAAGGCATTTCTTAAAAATTCTTTCGAAATGTTTAAAGTTTGTGAATTAGGTCAATAATAGAGGTTAGTTATTTCAATGTTGACTTTCTTTTTTAATTTAAAAGGAGATAAATTTAGCAGTATATCATAAATTTATTTTCAAATAAGATTCATGTGTTAATATTTAAATGTTATCTAAAATATCTCAAAATAAAAGTCAGAATTTATATTAGAATATTAAAAGACAGGATTTTATTGGAATGAGAAATAAAATGTGTTTTTTAATTATTATACTCTATCAAAATACTCTAAAACACTTAAATTATATAAGCTAGTGGGCCGAATTAAAGACAAGGCTGGAAAAAAATTGTACTTTTGACGCTGAACAACAAAATGTATACAATCGAGGAAAAAAGTTTTTACCCGCCATCATTGAAAGAATGATGCGAAGTAAAATTTTAGACGTCAAAATTTGGTATTCAGAGAACAGTACAAGTTGAGATATTGGTAATTTTTAAAAGGCAGTTATATTGGTCAAATTTTGTTATTTAAAAAACACAATTGTCGTAAAAAAAAAAAAAAAACGTTTTTCACTACGGGCGTTTAAAAATGAAATCATTTTTTAGCCGATTTTTCGTAATGAGATCGCATTGTAAAAAAACTACTCCTTTTCTTATCAACCAGATATTGTCCAAAGAAAAAAAATTTTCTTATTAGGGAAGCTTTTTAGTAAGGACAATTTGAATTTTTTTTTGAAAAAACCCAAAAAAAAGGGCTTTCAGATATAATACATTCTCTTTGAATCCGTCTTTGAAAAATTGACCCCAAAATTATTGACAAATTTCTTGGGGGTTATTTTATTTAAAAATTTTTCATAGTCCTGAGAAGGGCTGATTTATATACTTTTCGTTTTACAATTTAAGCTTTAATACTTTTTTTGATAAATGGCTGCAGGCCCCCGGGCCCAAGGGGTTTCTCACTTTTATAAATTTCCTTCCCTTCACAAAATACACTTCCCATATTTTTTCAAATTACTTTTTTTTGCCCCTCCCGCCCGGGGTTTTGGGGTTTCCAAAATTATAAAAAACTTTCCCGTTTCGTTTTTTTTTTTTTCTTTTTCAGACAGTTTCTTTTCCCCCGGAAAAAGGAACTTTTTTTTTAATGCGTAACATATTGTCAAAAGGGAAAATTCCCCCTCCCTATCAACCATTCTTGGGGTGTGTGTGGGGTTTATATTAACCCATTACAAAATTTCGTGTAATTTCCCCAAAAATTTCCCTTAATTGTCGAAATTTTTGAAAATGGTCATAAAAGTGCCTATTTTTTTTTTCAAAAGTTATGCAAAACTAATTATGTTCAATATATATATATATATTATATATTTTTTTTTTAAATTTTTAGAAAATTTTTAGCGAAAACAAAAAAAATTAATTTTTTTGAAAAAACTTTTGGGGTTTTATGACTGAAAGGGGTTTTCCACAAACAGAAAAAAAAAAAAATATGTTTTAAACATTAAAGGAGAATTTCATAAAACCTATGCATTGTAAAAACACATCAGTAATTTTTTTTCTTGTGAGATAAATTTTAAAGTATGAGATAAAAGGCCAATATATCACAGGCAATAGTACCAAACCATCATCAATGCTCTGTCAGGTTCACTAACAGAACTTTCAAAACAACAGTTATTTCAGAATCACTCTCAGATATCTTTTTATACTTAAAGTAAAATCCAATTCACTTCCAAACTAATTCCACAGTGTACATAATATTAAAAAATATAATTTTCTTTTTTAATCACAAAACGCAAACCACATCTATTCACCAAGAGCGGAACTAAGTAATTGAGGTAAGGTTACAAAAACATATTGCTAATATAAATATGTTTGATTGTGCAAGCATCTAGTTTAAAATAAAATAATTATCTCTTAAACACGCTACTTATAATCTGGTACTACCTTCTGGGGAGAAATAAACATGATTGCGGGTATAAAAACAGATAGTTTTAATCTTTTTAGGGCGTTACCTTTGAACACTCCAGCCCGGAAATATCCGGGCACGGGGGAATAGAGGGGGAAATTTCCCCCCCGTGATATTGAGGGGGAGCGAAGTAAGGGGTTAATTATTACTCCCTTTACCCAAAATTTTGGCTACCACTGATGCCCCCGCTGTTGGGGGCGTTTCCTTTGAATCTATCGAGGTTTAAAAACGCCCCGGCGTTGGTGGTTAATGCCAAGAGGGTGCCAGCTCATGTCTAAATTCTCGCCCTTTCACTAGGGTTTCCCAAAATTTCGGGCCCTCACCAAAAGTTGTCGGGGAAGGTGAACAGTGCAATTTAATATTCACTCACTCATTTTTGAAATTTTTTTAGCCACCAGAAACGAAAATGTACCTTTTTTTAAAATTTTTTATTTTAAAAAAAGAAAAAAAAGTAGAAATTTTTATAATTAAAAAAAATTTTACAACTATTTTAAATGTTAAATTTAAAAATTTTAAAAGCATTTTTTTAAAATATTCGATACAAAGAAAAAATTTCATGCAATTACTTTTATAAATGAAGAATTTATTAAAAATTTGAATTTGTTAAGAAGTTATTAAATATTTAAAATTTGAGTAATTTTTTTTAAAAATTCGAAAAAAAATTTTTCCCGCTTTTTTTTTTAAATCACTAACTCAAAAAAGATCAAAGTATGATTTTTTTAAAAATCATTTTATTTAAACGCATCGATACAGATTCTTTTTAAAAAAAAATGAAAAAATTTTAAAAAGTATCGATTTTTAAAAAATAAAAAAAAAAACAAAAAAAAAAAACCAAAATTTGGTGAAATGAATTATCTTTTCCCAAATTTCAAAAATTTCTGGCGTAGTTACTAAATAAAAAGAATAAAATTTTGAGTATTTTTTTAAAAAAACATAAAAAAAATTTAAAAAATGTTTTTTTGAACACCGGGTTTTAAAACGGGAGTAATCAAGCGCTCTGCCAAACGCCCCCACGAACTTCCCCCGAAATGGGGTGAAAAGACCTTTAAAATATTAATATTCAAAAATATTTGAAATATATTTTTTAATTTCATAAAAAACAAAATTTAAAAGGCATCCCCCTTAATTAACCGTTTTCATCAAACATGGAAATGCACAGAGGGGAAAAAATACTTTTATTTGGCGCCAAACGGGTTTTTGCCACCAAACCCTTGGGTATTGTAAAAATTTCGTTATTTGTTAAAAAATTTAATTTTTTTTTTTTACCCCTTTTTTTAAATTAATCCTTTAAACTTCATATATCGATTGTAAAAAAAAGGTAATTTTTAAAAGAAAAATAAAAAAAAAAATACTTTGGGGTGTTATGATTAACTACCCAAAGGGGGTAAAAACAAAAACCACAAATTTTTTTTAAAACCGTAATTCTTAAGCAATTTTTCAATCTTTGTATTGTGTAATAGCTTTTCAATTATTTTCTACCCTTTCCCCTTAAATCAACTCTTAACATCGGCTTATTACCCCGTTTTCTCTCCACAGAAACAAAACACAGTCGTTTTAAAAACACCCCCAAAAACCTCTATTTTTGGGTAAAAATCCTACCATGCATGGGTTTTTCAATAAATTTAAATCCTTTCCCCAAAAACCAAACCCCGGTCAAGCGCTCCACGCTTAAAACAAGGACTCTCTTTTCCTGCCCAACTCGTTGAGGTATTCCCTTCTTCCTTCAAAACACCTTCGGCGCGGTGAAACCCCAAACATTTCATAATCCCCCCCAACAATAGTAATCGGATTACGGATGATTTTTTTTCAGGAAAAATTTTCTCGTGAGATTATTTTTATAAATAACGAATTTATTAAATATTTATTTAAAACTACCTTTCATTTTTTTTAAAAAAATTAAAGATTATCAGTTCTATAATATTTTTCAAAGATAAAAAATATTCAGCTATTTCATCAAAAAGGGGTTAATTATGTTTTTGTTCATTATTGTACATATATGTGTGAAAAATTTTTCATATTCAAGAAATATTGTTATAAGAAATGATATGTAAAAGAAAAAAATTGTTACAAAATTCTATCATGTTCAGTATAACAAAGGAAAAAGTATTTTGAAATTAAAATTTGTTTTATAACTTTAAAGAATGCTTGAAGTATCATAAGAAGCCATGGAAAATAGACAATCACCAATTCCATTATTTTTTCTTCGAAGTGTCGTCCTCGTCACTTGACAATGGTTCAAAAATTTCGAGGTGCGTTGCAAAAAGCTCTTGAGCAGGTGAATATGGACCCAAAACTCACTCACTCATTTTGCAATTCTTTCGTTGCAATTTTTTAGCCCCCGGAAACGAACATGTAACTTTTTTAAAAAATAGTTTTTTTTAAGAAAGACAGAAAATAAAAATTTTTTTAAATTTAAAAAAATTCCCCAAATTTTTAAAAGGTTGAATTCAAATTTTGGCTTTTTTATGAAATCTTCAACACACAGGAAAAATTTTCATCAATTATTTTTATAATGAAAATTTTTAAAAATATTTGATTTAAATTTTTTGTTTTTTTAAAATTAGTAAAAAAAAAAGTTTTCACATTTTTTTTTTTTAAACCCCCTGATTCTGAAAGATAAAAGAATGAATTTTTTAAATCCCCCCTGTCCTCACAAATTTTTTGTTTCAATTGCTTGCATCAAATCATCAATGATTACAGGGGGGCGGCCTGGGGCGTTCTTCGCTGGGTTTGTTCGCTCATCTTTAAACTTCCCGGCCCCTTTTCAAACTTTGAGTCACTAATTTCTTCGTGGGCCAAATCTTGCGTTGACATGTTTCAGCAACCAAAAACGAAAAACACCATATCTCACCTTGGCAAGCTTTTAATCACCTTAAACATTTTTAAAAACGCAAAACAAAGCACACAATGCTACAGAGCTGGAAATGGCGGAGTATGTTCCCAAAAAGGGTGCTGGTCAGTGACGCAGAGACTCGTTGCGGTGTACGTGTGAACTATACGCGTCAACGGACCTTACTTAAAAAACAGCCCTCGTAGATTGGATGAAAAATAACTTATATCAGGATTGTAACATGTTACTTTTAATAGAATACATGCTTAATTGGAGTCATTTGCCAAATGGTTTCTAAGCAATTTTATTTTACGGGTCCACTTTTTTACAAGAGGATTTGTGATTTGTCTCAAAATGCCGTTTTACAGACGATGTTCTGCATACCACTGTTCCAAAACATAAGATACACACCGCTTTGTCGCCTTTACTAATCACATGCCATATTCCTAGATTTTCCAAGTTTGAAATTTTCTATTATACTTACTGTCTTGCACTTTTTGTTCTTTTGCTGAACTAACCGTGTTAAATAACATTTAAAAATTGTAAATATAACACAAAAAATGTTGCGTGGAACTCCACGCGATAGAAGTGAAACTTCTTTGGCGTGAACATTGATTATTTACCCTAATATTCCAAATTTACCAGTACATGTTCAATCGCCTAATTTGTAAAAAGGTATTCGTAGCGAAATGATCTTTCGATATCAAATCAAAGTAGAAAGATTTAATTTCTGGATATACAAAACCATTATATTTTGGGGAAAAAATTTGTATACTTTTCCTATTTAAACTTTGTC
>BMAV01009275.1:0-11989 GCA_019973955.1 Trichonephila inaurata madagascariensis
AAAAATGATGTAATTTGTATGGTTCAGTTATTCGGAGGACGTTTACCCAACAGTTTAGAGACTAGATTCCTTGCAACCACATTCTACAAAGAGCTGTATTTAAATAAAATAAATGGCTGATATAAATGTACAATGTGAGTAATATGCGTGAAGTCAGCTGTGTAAACGTAAATATGATAACAAACTCTATTCACAATGAGTATTAATCGGACATAGAATTTCGATGAGGAATGAATATGATTTTTTTTTTATTTGCTCAATCAACTGTGACAATCAATTTACCTTGCATAACCATGACTGATAAAATGTCATACTCCAACTCGGGTGATTTAACACGGGGGAAAAAAAATGGCGAGTAGTTTTATTGACGTAAAAAGAACTGAACGAGGTATCCCGCAACAATATTGTTGTTTGATATTGCATTTTTAAGAAATTCGAAAAGTATTATTCTTGTATTAATAGAGAGAACTATAAATAATGCCAACTTTTAAAACTAATAACAATCAGGCAATTAATTATGATATAATTAATAACATAATTAGTGCTATAAACTAACTAATTTAAAACAGGCTGTGTAATTAAAAATCACATATACATGTGTGAATAAAATATTGGCACAACACGAGATGTGTTCTCAAAGATTATTTAACATTATATTTGGAAGACATTCGAAATGTAAATATTCTTGTATTTACACTCGTAAATGGTTATGAATGATGCCAACTTTAAGAACAATATTACTAATAGCAAATGATTAATCAACAACAAGTCTCTCTCAAATTAGCCATCATATAAATCAGAATAAATGATACAATAAAACAAACAGTAATAAAAATGTACACATGTATAGTAATGAAATATTCGTATGTTTCTTTTGTTGTGAGGATAATAATTCCAGATTAAGGTATCCGACTACGTTCGGAACCGTGATTTTGCAAAAGCGTTTAAATGGATAATATTTATGATATTTATTGTCACTTATATTAGAAAATGTATATAAAATTGTTTTAAGAATATTATTACAAAAAAAAATTATTTAAGTAAAATATTTTGACAAAAAATGAACATAGAATGACCCATTTTCAAAATATATTCTCCTTTTGTGAAAAATGCTTCTATTATAATAATATTTTGCCTGTATATAGCTCTCAGACCTCTTTACAGAGGCTCAACTAGAATTTTTGGAATATATAACTTAGAAGTGGGTTTATTCATGTTTTACGACAACAGAGGGGAGAAATTTTAAGAAAAAAACGCCGATAATTATTTTAATGGGTTGTAACTCTGAAAATAATGTGAATTTTTCAAAAATCATAGTTGAGCCTCTGTACAGAGGTCTGAGCTATAAACAGGCAAAATATTATTATAATAGAAGCATTTTTCACAAAAGGAGAACATCTTGAAAAAAGGTTAAGTTAATTTTAAAGTTAATTTTTTGCCGAAATATTGTATTTAAATAATTTTTTTTGTCATAATGTCCTTATATATAAAACACTTTTATACATGTTTTCTAATCTAAGTGACACAAATTATCATGAAAATTTTCCATTTATGCGCTTTTTTAAAATCACGGTTCCGAACGTAGTCGGATACCTTAAAATATCAATTGAACAAAGATATAGAGTTTTCATTTTTCTCAAATAAAATCAAAAATCTTTTTCCAAAACTTAGAGGCTTTTAGTTATATTTTCTCTACACACACATACCAAGATATATCTTAATTTTTATACCTTAAAGTGTAAAAGAACTATGCACCTATATTGTGCGCAGCAAGGGTGGGCAACTAATGGCCCGCGGGTCGCATGTGGCCCGTAAAGAGTTTTTATGCGGCCCGCCAAGATAATGAGAAAATCCGCCTTGAAGGAAGATTTCTTTTTTCCATTCGCAATCCAAGATTCATCTTTCATTTTTCACTGTTAGGAAAACAAAGCACCTGAAATTGTTTCTGCAAAAATTAGAGATAATCTGCAGAGTTTGGAGGACGCGATCACAAGAAGATTTCAGGATTATAAACAAAATTGAGCCTAAACACCAATTTGCTCTGTTACCCCTTACTGCTGATATTAATACAGCACCTGAAGAGACACAGCTTGAACTAATTGACTTGAAGTCAGATCACAGTGTGAAGAAAATGTTTAATGTTATAACATTGACTTTTATAAATCTTTGTCAGCGGAAAAATGTCCTTGTATGAAGGAATTTGCTGGAAAATTGTTCTTTTTATTTTAGTCGTCATATATTTGTGAGCAAAGTTTTTCTTGCATGAAGATCAACAAGAGTTAGAAGAATAAGTTATATATAGCTCACATTGACTTGCAGGTTGTGATGAGATTTACAACTCCTCACTCACTCCTGATTTAAAAAAAAAAACATTTGTTGAAAAGTATTATGATACATTTGTCTCATTAAACTGATTCTAAAATTCAACGTGCTTGCAGCTACAGATGATATGAAATTAGCATAGTAAATAAATTGAATTAAACTGCCACTATTTTATTAACTTATATTGATTGATTCTTATATGGTACAATTTACACCTTTTCTGAGATACAAATTTAGCTAATGGATGCACTCATTTTACAACGGTGTGGCCTTTCAGCAGAGACGTAGCTACCGCCATATCAATGATATGGGGCCCCCAAGCTACAGGGGCCCGAACAAATGAAAGCGAAAAATGGTGAAATATTAAAGGTTCCCAAAAAAGGCCACCCCCCAAGAAATTTTTGATATAGGACCCGTTCAGGACTAGTTAGGACAGTGCCTTCCGGTATCCTTCGCTCCCACAATGCAGCCCAAAGCCAAAAAAATTGCTCATCCCTAAAGTATTTTTGTTTATTTCCAATGGCGGATTACAAGACAACTGCAAACAAAATGAAAAGCAGAGAATATTGGCAAAAAAACAAGAAACAACAACAAACAAAAATAAAGTGTGTGTGTGTGTGTGCTTATGTACGCACGTAAGAAGTTATACTTCTTTGGCGTAACAAGATTAAAATCTTTAGCAGGGCAAGCTGGACCAAGGACGAAAGGCGGTCACGAGCAGAGTTAAGCGATACTAACCTTCAGTCAATCGGACCAGCCAAACCTGAGATAATCACGATTTAAATAAATTTAAACACCCCTATACACAGGGACAATAGGACCAATAATATGGGGAGGGGGTCGAAGGCGGGAAGGATCTGTCCCGTTCTGCATATTTCTAATCAAAGCATTTTCGTATCCGTTCCTACGGAACACAAAGCAGAGGTGCGCTGACGCGGGTGTATAGCTCAGTGGTAGAGCATTCGGCTGCAGATCGAGAGGTCTCCGATTCAAACCCGGGTGTCCCCTTCTTCAGGGAAGTAAAGATAAATATTTTTCTGAGAATTTCGAAGGCGGAAATGATTTGTCCCGTTTTGTATATTTCTGGACAAAGGATTTTCGCATCCGTGACGGTGTGCGTCACATCCGTGACGGGGTGCGACCGCATCGTAAAAATTTACCCTCATCCTATTTCTCTAACGCCCCAAAAGAAGTATAACTTCAAAAGAAAAAAAATAAGAAAAGAAACACAAGTCCACAGTATAGTCTATAAATCACACATTTTGTTTCTGACCTTCCAATATCTGCTCCACATGGATCCAGAGCTGATTGCACGGCAGCGTGCCAAATGAATGGCGTCCATATCTTCATTGGAGTCGCACAGTTTACTAAGTGAACTCTGGGCAATGCCTAGCATGCTTGGACAGGCAGTCGTGGCCAGGGGCGATTCGAAATTCGGCCACAGCTCTATCTTGTGGCCATTTTGGAATATGAAGGAGTTTGTTAAACCACACGTTTTGATTATTCTTTTGGTTAAATTTCGACCAGTAGTGTTCTTTGTAATAATCCTTCATGATTCTTTTGGCACTATAAAAAGGAACTGTATTGTTAGAGGTTTAAAAGATTTTTGTCCTTTTCTTCGCCAAGCAATCGGCATTTTCATTCCCATCAATGCCACAGTGGGATGGAATCCATTGCAGGGAAATGTCTACATGGCATTGATGTAAATCGCCAATTAACAGCTGACATTTTAGAATATCTACTGATAAAGGTGCCTCGAAGAAAGATATTGCTTTTACCTAAAGTGTAGAGGGAAAAAAGTGGCGTGATTCAAATATATTTTTCTCCATTCCTTAGTGAAATTAAATATAACAAGAGAATTAGAATATTTTTTTTATCTGAAAAAGCATTACCGTTTCAAAAGTAGCCCTATGAACCTTTTTCCTCTTTTTTTTTTTTTTAGCACATGCTACACTACAACTGAAACATTTTTCCACCACATTTTTTTGCAGTGATTGTATATCAAGCATACCGCCTGATGTCCAGAAATTTTTGATGGTAAGCCCAAGAACTCCAATCAGATACCGACACGGACAGTAAAATGACAGAACGCAACACATTCTATGGAAACACAAGCTCTCCCTCCCCTCAATCAACCCTTTCCCTTCGGTCCGATTGACTTTCCGGGACAACGGCGGCGATTTAATTGAGTTCCTGGACCGTCCGCTAATCTCAGGTAATGAGAATACATCAACTAATGGTCACAGCCCGGCGGAAGGGAGAAGGGAGTAAGGGAGGCGAGAAATTCCGCGGAACGGACGTTAATTGGTCACTTTCTGAAGGGGGGGGGGGTGAGATTTTTAAGTAAAAGTAAACGCTTTTGAGTACTAGGAAGGTTTGATTTAATTTCTGTCTTTTAAAATCCATGTTTATTTGGTGGCAATCAAGAGTTTATTTAAAAAATCATTCTGGCAATTTTCTAATTTTAGCTCACCGTAATGATTAATATTGTAATTTAATTGTATGTTCTGGTTTATGAAAACCAGAAAGTATACGTGTGAGAGTATCTAACATTAATTTATAGGACCGTTTTGCATAAGTAGAATTCTTAATACTTCATTGTGTTATATTCAACTTAGGTATTGCTTAGCTAATTTTGTCAAAAGCATCATTATTTTTAAAAGCTATTGCCATGTTCCTAATTTTTTAACAAATTTATTCGAATTATTTATTGTGGAAATGAAATTCCAAGAATTTCAAAATAAGTCAACTTTTGAGATAAGGGGGCTCTCAGTGGTGTTAATTTTGTCTTGAGAGCTGAAAATATAAACAATTTTCAAATAGATATAATTCTTTGAAATTAAAATTAAATAATTCGATTCTTTTACATATTATTTATCAAGGAATAAGGTTTCAAAAAAAGTGCAAAATTTTTCAAGTATATAATCATAATTTTAAAAAGTATAAGCATTTGAAAATAATATTTATTACAGAAATGTTCTTAAATAAATTTTACGTTGCGCAGGCTGTTTTCTAAAATAGTAGCTTTTGATGCATAAAACTTTAAAAAAAAGAATTATAAAATGTATCATACTCTTTAAAACCCTACCTAATTTTATAGTATTAGATATCTTTTGTATTTCAAAATATTTGAAAAAATGTTGAAATTTAAAAAAAAAAAAAAATATAAATAAAACTTTATTATTTTTTAAAAATATAATTTATTATTCTATTTATATAAAAATAACTACAGTGTAATAAGAATATGTTTAACTTTATAAATTAACTTATTGCTAGAAATTAGAACGACTATTTCAAAAATAATTCTTAATATAAGAGTAAAATTATTTACGAGAAAATTAATGCCATTAGGGTAAAAGCGTGGGGTGCTCTATATATCAATTGTTATAATTTCTTACGTTCTATTCCGAAATGCTGAGTTAGTGTAAAAATTTAGTACAAACACCCACGCTTTTACCACAATGACATTAATTTTCTCAAAATCATTTTATTCTTATATTAAGAATTATTTTTTTAGTTTTTAGTTCGATTAACCATAAAAGCGTGTTTCTTAGCTCTATTTTAATCTATAATTTAATTTTCAGCTCTTAGTTCGATCTACAGCAAAAGCGTGCATTTTTTATTTTTTTTTAACTATCATTTATTCATACACTTTTTTTTTTTAAATTTTTGTCCCGCGACCGAAAAAGTTTGCCCATCCCTGACTTAGAACAAATTATTTTTTTTCACATGCACGAGTCTTTTTTTTTATTTTTTTATTTCCATTTTCAGAAAGACTTGACAATTGCTTATATTATGATAAGAAATTGCTGACGCAAAGTTCGCTTTTAGGGTTACTCTTAATCTTTTATTCGCCAAATCTGGAAATGGGATCTGGAATTAGTTGCCAAATCTGGAAATGGTATAATTAATTAGTCGCCAAATCTGGATTATCCTGTCTCCTGCTTATCCTGTTCAGGACAATGAAACAAAATTATGAAATTATTCAATCGTCATCGGTCCTTAACAAGTGCGCAAAATTTCGAATTAATCTGACCTTTTAAGGTGGGTAAAAATCTAGTTCAAAGATTCCGTTACATACAAGTAAAACATATAGAAGCGTGTTAAAAAATATGCGCAGCGTAATAATTAATATTTCTTATACGCGAAAATGTTTCTTACTTTCATATGCTTATAATTTTTTAAATTATGCTTATATTTTAAACATTTTACTCCTTTTTGAAACCTTATTCCTTTATAAATAATGCGTAAAAGATTCGAATCATTTAATTTTAACCTCAAAGAATTGCCCTAGATTGCAAAGAATTGCCTGCCAATATAGCCCTAGTGTTACTTCAAAATCCGACGTTAATAATCACTCACTTCAGCTTCGACAAATTTAATTCACATTAGCCCTTCTAACGGCCGATTTTTTTCTTCGGACTCGAATTCACTGCACTACAGATACGCGAGACCACGACCATGACCACTTTGGTACCATATCCATGAGCTTTTGCTAAAGGAGAAGTTATAAGAGAAGAGTTATTAGTCATGAAAGGAAAGGACGCAATTGTAAATATTAAAGAGTTTCACTGGAAGCAAATTTTGATGACGGACTTAATTTTGAGCCATGGCCCTCTGAAATGGTACCTCATTTTAATTTCCCTTCTATGAAACGTGCCCATTGTTCTTCAAGAAACAAGTAAAATCAGCACTCGAACAAGTGGATCGATTCGAATATCAAAAGGTCTCGTAGTTCAGAAGATGACCGCTCGTTTCTTGCAACCATATGTATATGGTTGTTGTATGGCTCTTGATTGATTGAATATTAACGTCGCACTGTTCAGCTACACGAGGGCTTTTGGCGACGGACCACGTAATTTTGAACCATGGTCAAGTGACGTGGACGACACCTGAGCTGGCACCCCCCTCTTCTAACTACCACACCATACCAACAGGAGGACGTTTCATCTTTCGACAGATTTAACGTGCATCGCTACCCTACACGGCGGGTCTTCAGTGGTACTGGGCTCAAACTCGTGACAAGGCAAGCCACGTTCCGATACTTATACCACTCGGCTACCGCGGCCACGTTGTATGGCTCTATAGAAGGCCATCAACTAAAACAAAGACAAGCGAATGAGTGAGTAAATTATTAACATCGTTGTCTTCAGCAATACTGTGGTTATAGGTGACGGACCTCGCAATTTTAAACCTCGGTCAATTGACAAGGACAATACCCAAGTCCACATCCCACTCTCCAAATTTCCACACAACGCCGCGGGAGTGAGAGGTTATTAACGTCGCACTGTTCAGCAACTCGAGGACTTTTGGTGACGAACCTCTTAATTCTGAACTATGGTCAAGTGACGAGAATGACACCTGAGCTGGCACCACCTCTCCTAACTACCACACCACACCAACGGGAGGATGTTTCAGCTCTCGACAGATTAAATGTGCATCGCTCCCTTACACGACGGGTCTTCAGCGGTACTAGGCTCGAACTCAAAACACGCGGGCCACGAGTCCGATCCTTGACCACTAGGCTACCGCAACCACACGCCAGCGTGAGAACATTCTGTTACAAAAAGGAATAAACGTGCAGCAGCTCCTCTATACGGGGGATCGTAATTGGCACCAAGACTCGAACTAATGACATGCCGACCACGAGTTCGTGACCTTGACCACTAGGCTACCGCAGCCATTGAAACAAAGATAAAGCATTAAAAAAAAAAAAAATCGAAAGGTGGTTAACATATTTGGTGGTTATTTGATGGGGTTTGAGAGTTGAAACCCCCTTCACAGTGCCGGATCGAATTTTATTACCAGAAAACCTGGTTAAGTCCAGCTTATCCGGGCCCCTGGGGGCCCACCTCAAGAGCTTAATGGATAAACCGGCACTGACCCTCCCATAAAAAAGTATTCTGTGTACGCCCCTGTTCTCAGGTAACCTTTCTATGTAGTCAAAAAGAAAACGAACATGATAACTTCATTTTTATTAATGCTTCCATCAAGTGCATACTAAAGAAAAAAAAAACCTTAATTCCTCAAGTTGCTATGTTAGCAAACACGTGCTTTCTTTCCTTCCTCCGTGTACAGGGAGTCGTCGACCCTTCCTTTGGTGGAACATTGCTCTTTACACCCACAGAATGACCGTTTTGTAACAAGTCTCGTTTCGTTGCGATTCCTCCGCATTAATCATGACCTTGAAAATTAGAACACGATTATGAAAAGCTGGAGAGCAATTCATTCTGAAGGCTGCTCCGAGCTTAATTAATTTCTGCTCTGGAGGAGGAGTAAAAGAGGCAAAAAGTGGTTGTTAATTGTTATCAGACACACGTATAATCTAGATATATATGCTGTGTGCGTATTTTAGTCCGATACTCACACACACGCGCGCGTTTTTTTTCCTGAAAATACAGTGAAATACGTTTAACGTGAAAACGCTTAAGGTATCCGACTACGTTCGGAACCGTGATTTTAAAAAAGCGCATAAATGTTTAACTTTCATGATATTTAGCGTCACTTAGATTAGAATCCACGTATAAAACTGTTTTAAGAACATTTTGACAAAAAAAAATTATTTAAATACAATATTTTGGCAAAAAGTTAACTTAGAATAACCTTTTTTCAAAATGTTCTCCTTTTGTGAAAAATGCATCTATTATAATAATATTTTGCCTGTATATAGCTCAGACGTCTCTACAGAGGCTCAACTATGATTTTTGAAAAATTCCCATTATTTTCAGAGTTACAGCCCATTAAAATAATTATCGGCGTTTTTTTCCTTAAAATTTCTCCCCTATGTTGTAAAATATGGATAAACCCACTTCTAAGTTATACATTTCAAAAATTCTAGTTGAGCCTCTGTACAGAGGTCTGAGCTATACACAGGCAAAATATTATTATAGTAGAAGCATTTTTCACAAAAGGAGAATATTTTGAGAATGGGTCCCTCTATGTTCATTTTTTGTCAAAGTATTGTACTTAAATAATTTTTTATTTGTTTTATAATCTTAAAACAATTTTATATACATTTTCTAATCTAAGTGACACTAGTATCATAAATGTTTTCCCTCTATACGCTTTTGCAAAATCAGTTCCGAATGTAGTCGGATACCTTAAGTTGAAATATCGGTTCACACGAAATAATACAACGGTCCCGCAAACTACTATGTATTTTCACGCATTTTTTGTTCTCTCAACACGAAACGAAAATCTCTTAACACGAAAAAATTTCCCTTCTGGAAATAAGCAAAATACGGAAAACACCAGGGCCGGATATGGGCCGCGGGTTTGATTATCAGAAGTTTAAGAAATTTGTTATGTTGATAAATCAAATAAGGTAATTCGAGGGAAGACGTCAGTTGGGGGAAGATGCCAGTTTGTTAATAATACTTTTATGCGTCTATAGAGAGCAATACTGGGCCACTTGTGTGAAGAGTTTGGTCCGACATTAAGTGTGACTTGTGAATTTATCTGAATCTTCTTTAATCGGCGTTATTTTTGAATCTCGTGAGCATTTAAAGTGGCGAGTATAACCTTTATAATATTTCGTTCCTCATATTTAGAGCTTATAAACGTACTTGTTATTTTAAATATGATATTAGCAATATAAGTGAGTTACGCATTATGATAACGTACGATGTTTGTAGAGGCGGCCATAACACTGTAGCAAATAAGGAAATAAGCATGTGTGGCATTTTCCCCCAATACTTTGGAGAAGACACCACATGTGATTCAGAAATAAATAAAACGAACTTTAAAATTTGTTTTTTTTTTTTAAATTTTGTGATACTATATGTACTACCATATAAAAGATAAATGCACTTAATTATAATAATTAATATTATTAATACTTAAATGCAACTAATGATGAGTGGTCGATCACCATCGATTGTCTCCACCAGCACACAACACGGGAGCACAGCCCTATTCCTCTGGTCAGAAAACGCAAACCAACCGGGCGTAACAAAAACTAACATCAGAAGTCTTAACTAAATCAGAGAGGAGAGAAACTATGCTGGAAAAGGCCCGAAGAAAGCTAGAAAAGACGGGTAAGGTCAAAACAAATAACAAGAAACCTTCGAAGAAACAGAAGAAAAAGATGTGACAGTTTTTCACACACACATCCTCAAGCGAAAAAATTCCTCTAAATACTAGTGGGGACAGTTTTGATGAGGATAATAATGACGATTTTTATGCTGTGTATAAAGGGTACTTTTATGCTAAAAAAGGTTCCAAGTGTGACTGGATTCAATGCATCGAATGCAACAAATGGTTGCACGAAAATTGCAATGATAATCATTTGCACTGAGTGAAATGTTGTGTAGGCTAATCATTCGAACCTCTGTACTGTTATTATTTTTAGCAAGCTAATTATGAAAGAATTTAATTTTTTTTGTTTTGTTTTTCTATATAGTTATTGTTTCTTCATATTTAATTGTGTAATGTTTGCCTTATTTTTTTATTTACTGTGGTGTTGTTCCATCTTACTCCATGACTGGTGGCATCTTCCCCCATATATGGGGGAACATGCCACAATTAAATGAATTCCTTAACATTAAATTTATTTATTTTCATACTAAGAAGAAAATTAACTCGTATACATAATCAATTAAATATTGAAAAGTAAAGTGTATTTTTTTCATGGTCTTGTCATTTCAATTTTCAATGTACTAATTGAAAAATCCTTAAATGTGGCTAAACGTCCCCCGATTTACCTTACATTTAATTCGGTAACTTAATTACGTGGTTTTAACATTAGTCTCTCTCTAGCTCTCTCTTTTGATTGTTAGAGATTTATATAAAGTACCAACGACAGTTTTTCTCATTAGAAATTAATAGACATTCCCTCTGAACGTATTTGCCGCACCCCGTATTTTAGTATTTCAAGGGCATATGCGTAGATGCGGCGAAGGTAAAAAAAAAAAAAATCCACGCCTAGCCTAAACAAGTGCAATATAAATATTAAATTGGTCTTTCGCCCGAACTCTAATTCCGCATCGCAAATACTTATTTGAAAACTACTTTCAAGGTTTAAATAACGATACAATAACTTAAATGTGCAGAGAAAGAACCGAATAGAATATTTTGTGCATTAATTGTTATAAAAGGTTTTCACTGACTCTTTTCACTCAGTAAATTGAAATTAGGCGACATTTTCCTCCAATTGAAAATTATTTAAGCTCTACTTGGTTTGAAACCCTGAGTAAAATATAAAATTTTTTAATTGCTTATTCTAGACTAGGATTTAAAATAAGCTATACATAAAATATAGTTATGTTATAGAGAAATTGGCTTTTCATTCCGGATTTTTTTTTTATAAAGATAAGATTAAAAGCATATTAAATGTATTGAAATTTTTGTGCACACACACACACAATATAAATTATTAGTACAAAATAATTACTTTTAAGAAACGAAATAAGATGACCGCATTTTTTCTTTAATTTATCAATAAAAACATGATGTCTCGCAGTTGAGTTGCTTATAAGACATGTTAAATACCTATATGAATTTCGTGATTTTCAAAACTTTCATGTACAAAATAACGATAAATATAATTTTAAACTAATAGTATAAATTTTGATTCTCCTTTCTTTATTGAAAAGGGAACAGAAATGTGATATAAAATCGTCTTAAAATTATGTTGTTGATGCACTTTTTCCCCCTCGTCATGTTATGC
>BMAV01009275.1:12389-47228 GCA_019973955.1 Trichonephila inaurata madagascariensis
TTAATGATACTCTATATACAATTAACCTCACAGATTGTTAAGATCCTAAGATATTAGAATAACTTGGCCAGCATACAAAAGTAGCTATGGCAAGACAAAATCTAGTGTATATTATGCGTGATTTGTATGTGAATTTTCTTTACATGCAAAGTTTGTGGGAATTTACAAAATCGTAAACATACAATGCAACACATTTAATATTTCTTTCTATCTACGTAAAATGGATGAGTGCACACATCGCAGCTGCTCGGTGTCCATCGAAGTACAAGCATCATGCAAATAAGCAATGAAGTCCATTTATGTAGTCACTACGTCTAGATACACCGAGTCTTTGAGAATGCTCCAAGGTAGAAAATCCAATTGTATGAGATCTGACGATCGTGGCAGCCTCCGATCTGGCGACCGAAGTATGCTATATCTAGCCAATCACGTACAGGATAGGGATGGCGATTCTTTCCGAAAAAGATCGATTTTTAAATCGATTCGAATCGTAACCTGATGAATCGATTCACAAAAAAAATCGAGGTCTAAAAAATCGATTTTTTTTTTCAAGTCTGCATTTGCGATGTAAATATAAATCCATTTTATGAAAAACAAGAAAGGTACCATAATAAACGATCTCTTATCAGTAAAATAAGGAAAATTTTTAGTTCTGGGAATTCGACAATCACAATTATTTTTATTACCATATCAAAGTATCAGGTATAAAATAAAATATTTATTTTCTAAATATATTTGTTACATTAAAAAGTTTAGAAAATAGATAATATAGCTTATAGTTCCCAATGCTTAATATCTAAGTTTTTTAAAAAAAACAACAGTCTGTCAAGTCTACTGGGATCCAAGCATTTCCACTCATCACTTACGATGTTGCCGGCAATAGAAAAAAAAAGCGCTCACAAGGAACAGATGATCCCACGATACTCATGTACATCATGGCTATTGCGTAAACATGATGATAAATAGAGTTTTTTTGTTCTTGCCAGTAAATTAACCCTTTAACCACCAACACCGTAATATAACTGGTTTTAAAGATAGCACATCAACTAATTGTAAGTAATTTTACGATTTTTACCAAAACAAAAAATCGAATGTCGATTTTCTAGGATGAAATATCGATTCACTGAATCGATTCAGTGCTACATATCCATTTAAAAAAATCAATTTTTTTAGCCCGAGAAATCGATTCTTCGATTAATCGACAATCACAATGAATTCTTCCTTTATTTCTTTTATGTTCCTCACTGTAAAAATTTAAAAAGTAGATTATATAAGAATCTAGAGAATACGATACAACCTTGAACTTCAATCAAAATACAGAGAACTTAACATAGTCAAAGTGATCAAGGCTTCCCAAAAATTTTCACCTGGGACATGTATTTCGATTTAGCAGTGCTTCTCAAACTTTTAATACTTGCGACCCAATATTCAACCATAATTTTCATCGCACCCCCCTCCATACAATAACAATGTAATGAATTCGATAATACCATACTTTGAAGCTAAAGCTACTGTACAACTTTAACATATTAAGTACTTCCGGCGTATATAAACGTCTCACTCAGTCAGTGTGTAAATTTCTCCGGACGTATATATACGTCTTTCCGAAAAACGATCTCTTCTGTTTACTGCTATCTATAAAATTATTCCGAAGGCTTTGGAATACAGTAAAATGAGCTTGACAGGGTTTGCGCGTGCAAAACGGTAACATTGGGGAGCGAATCGCGAAACTTTGAATCAGCATTTAAGGGATTAATTAGAAACCGAGCAAATTATCAATATATGCGTTAATGTTCGCATATGATTTTATATATGAAAAGCATGTAGGGTCACTGGTAATTATTAAATTTATTCTTAACTTAGTATTGTTAAATTAACTATAAAATGCATTGTGCAGTACTGATACATTCATAAGTGTATTACATCAGTGCAAATGTTGTTTATTTATTTTTTATCATGCCAGAATGTATTTTGCTTACTTTCAATAAATTAATAATTTTTTTTTTAAATACTCTTTTGTTTTTTCGACTTTTCAATATACTCGTGCCCCCTCCTAGGGTTATCACCCCCCTAGGGGGCACGCCCCACAGTTTAAGAAGCGCTGCGATACAGTGATAAAAATCCTGCTAAGAAAATAACTTTCGAAACTCCTGAGGGAAAAAGGAAAAGAGGAAGACCCAGAGAACAAGGTGGATGGATAAAGTGGAAAAGTGGTTGAATTGGGAGTTAATCGTAGGAAGCACATAACATCGAATAGATCAAGATGGTGTAAGTTGACTGAGACAGTCTTTGCCGATAACCGGCTGTAGTGCTCGGAAAGAAGATTATGTAAGAATCAAAATGGCACCAAAGTTGTCGTTAGGGTCTAGAGCCAGGGTTCTCAACGGGGTCTGAGTGTTTGTGAGTGTTTGTTAACGTCACTCTCCAAAGCAACGTGAGGGCTATTGGCTTCAAACATTGTAATTCTGAACCATGGTCAAGTGACAAGGGCGACACCTGAGGTGGACTCCCACTCTTTTAACTTCCATATCGCGCGAAAGAGAAGTCTTACATTTCAATTTTTTTTTTTTTTTTTTTTTTTTTTTTCATTTCATATCATTCATAGGTGCAAGCACGCTTGATTTAAAATCAGTTTCATGAGACAAATGTACCCTATCATATTTTTCTACTTTAAAAAAAAAAAAAAAAATTCAGGAGTGAGATTGATAAGTGAAATTTTCATCACAGCCTGCAAGTTAATGTGAACCAACTTGCATCTATATTTCTTCTTGTTCAGCCTCAAGCAAGAAAAACTTTGCTCAAAAAACATCTCTACCCAAATATAGAGAACATTTTTTCTATTTTTGTTTTTCTAACAATCTTGGCGAGTCACAAAAAGAAAAGAAAAGACTTATTGTGGGTCACATGTGGCACACGGACCACTGTTTGCCCACTCCTGTACTAATATTTACCCAAAAAATAAATCCATATATTTAATACTCCTCCCTTGCGTACTCAGACTACTTTCATGGTAGAGGTTACATTGTTAGGAAATGTAGATGAAAACACTGAGATGTAATCTTTATGTCAAAAATTAAAAATCTATTGGTCAAAGGGACGAGTTTGACCCCATCCTTATGTATGCCATTGATACTCATTATGTTACAAAAATATCACAACAACGAGATATTAAATTGAATGTCAAAAGTAAAATTTTAATTTTTGCTATAAAAATAATTATAACAAACTGTAGATCATATGAAGCCATCAAAATATAACTCTTCGAAACCTAATTTTTTTTAAAAAAAAAATTAGAATATTTAACAAGGATTTGTGTGTGTGTGGTGCGTAGATCCGTTCAGGGGGAAAATACAAACACAATAAGGTTCGCAGAAAAGAACAGGATTATATTTTCTGTGAAAGGGCGGCAGCACTAAGATGATAATTTATAATGACATCTTACAGAATATTTCTTTTTAAATGCACGTAAGCCCTGAATCAGTAGAAATACCATAATCGCTGAGAAATTTAGGTTTTAATTCGGGCTAAACTTGTCGTTTTAGCCGCATTGATTACACTGTGGATTGTTAGTAACAGACAGTAAATTTCAAATTCTATTTTTATCAAAAATGTCAAGTGGAATTTATAGAAGTTAAATGTTTAGTTATAAAGAGCAGTGCAGATTTATCCATTGGATGCTTGGGGAGGGCACTCAAGGACCCAGAAGAGCCCAGATAAACTGGACTTAACCATATCTAAGAGTCCCTCCTTAGACCCAACAATGCCAAGATCTTTTGCGCCTAGGGCCCGAAATGAGCTTAAACCGGCACTGATAAAGTGCATTAGATTCCATTCTGTGATCGAATAAAGGATTTGTGCGAAGATTAAAAGGTTGTTTTTGCTATGAATACATTGTTAGCTCTTGTGCGCACTTCGCAGTGATACAATAATAGAAAATAACATGGAAAATCAATCTTAAAAAAATCGAATGAATAAGAGAAATGGTGTTGCACAGAATATTTCTTGAATATTTGGCCTATATTTTAACATTATAATTACTAAAGACTGAAAAACTTTCATTCATATTATTAATCGATCGTAAAATGATTCGAAACAAGTCCTTCGGTTTAATGATTAAAAAAATTTTTTTTGAGAAGTAGCGAAGATACAGTCCTTATCTTATCGTTGGGCATTTAAACCAGAATTACATCTCTTCTTCCTTGACTAACTTTTTATTTCTCCCTTTTGTATTATTTAGAAAATTTTATTCGCTATTTATTTTAAATATTCACTTAAGATTAATTTTTATTTCGTTTTTAATCCCATTGGAGTTACGCATAGGTCAATGAACCGAGCTTTTTGAAAAGAATGAATAAGAGAGTTTTACTTCTACTTTTATTAAAATCATTGTTTAGTTACAATTTTAGGGGTGGACTTTTTTTCAATGAAGTCTCCAGATATAAATTCTTTGAATCCTTTCGACATGATATTTTTTTATTTCCTCAAAGATCATCCACATTCAATCAAAATAATTATCATGAAATGCTTCGAGTGTGACCCCTTAAGTAACGTACAAAAGTTCAGGACATTATATTTGTTCATATATTTTTCTTCTATTTGTTAGCTGGGTTCTATGCATTTTGGATTCTAGATGTAAAATTTTTTCCTTTTTTTAAAACTTAAAAATATTTATAAAAAGGATAATTTTCTACGATGATAGAGTAAATATACTAACTTTTTATAACCCAATAATTTTGATATGTTATTAATTTTTCACATTTATGGACCTAATTTACAGTTAGTTATGCTTAAAAGACATTTGGATACGAAATTCATTTGAATGAATTTTTCTCCCTTTTTTGCTCTATTTTTGATCAGGCCCCATATTAGGTCAAACATTAAGCAGATCAAGGTAGGCAGCAGTTGCCCACCGGTCTTCAAAAACATAATAATAAATTTAACTGGCAACGTACGGCCCGCCAGCGACGATTGACTTGTCTGTTGGTTTTAAATTATTTATTATTTTTTAATTTTCTAAGTATTATTTGCAAAATTCTAACGGTAAGTATTTGCTTTTCTTTTAATGTTTCTTTTTTTAATACGGTTTTTGAATATTTTTTCATGTGTCGTGTATTGGTTATTGTTGGAAAGTCGTTGAAAAGTTTTAATTGATGAAAAAATTGGTGTGGTCGTATTATTAACTTTTGGTTATGAATTTCTATTTTATTCAGTTTTCAACACCTCGTAATTGTTAACCAAGTTCCTGTTCATATTTAATTCGTCAACATTATGGATGGAGATGTAACGAATAGTTTACGAATTGGCCAGAATGTCAACATTCAACGCACAGATGGTAAAAAATGACAGATTTCTGCTATTTTGTTTCAAAATATTCTTTTACAACATTCTCTTGCATTATTAATATTGTAAAAATATTTCAGAATGGAAGTCTTATACCAGAAAATCGATTTAATTTTTTGAACGTAACGTGAACGAAGCGCAATGACCGACAATTTAAAATGTTGTTTACATTTTTAAATATTTGTAAAAGATACTTTTCTTTTCTCAACTATTATCTACTATCGATTTTCTACTGCTTAATTTAGCTCATTTAGAATTTTTCACAATTGAAAGAAAAATAAAAGTTTTAATAATTTCGAAACTAATATGGGCTAATGTCACTATCGTAATTTCACTTTAATTCTTTCAATGTTTTGCAAAAATGCGTTTATTGTTGCTCTAACGTTCAAGCAGTTTTAATTGTGATGTGGAATCTTGCTTGTTAAGCTTTAATAATTTTTGCCTTAATAAAATTAGGTAAATTATTCATTAATCACTTTTAATTCATATTGTATTTATAATGCTATACAACTCTGATATAATTTATTTTAAATATATTATTAAATCGTTTTTCTTGGGGAAAAAAAAACTTGTCTGATATTTGACTAAAAGTCAATATAATATTTTGATAGTTTCATGCCTTAATAAAATTAAATTATTCATTAATCACTTTTAATTATTCATATTGTATTTATAATGCTATACAACTCTGATAATTTATTTTAAATATATTATTAAATTGTTTTTCTTGAAAAAAAAACTTATCATATATTTGACTAAAAGTCAATATAACTTTTTGATAGTTTCATGCCTATTTTTTTGTAAATGTTTCTGTACAAAATTGTAAAAGTATTTATTTTTTTTTAGATTTTAATATTATGAAAAAGAAAAATAACTAATTTAACATTTGTTAGTTTTGTTTTTTTGTCATAAGTTTGTCTTATATAACACCAATAAGAAAAATATTACATGCTAATTTGAAAATGCTTTTTCAAAATCAACCTATTAATTTAAAATTATTCCCATTTAGTATTTAATTGATTAAAGAGTTTCTTTTATTTGTACATTTATTAGGTCGTATTCATTCAGCTGTGATCAGTGGAATAAACACAGTTAATCGAAGCTTGACTGTAGAATGGTTTGAAAGTGGTGAGACAAAAGGAAAGGAGGTTAGAATTTTTCATTGTGTAATTAAGTATATAAATTTAGTCCTCTTAAATGAGCAATTTAATTATAAGATTTTCTGTTAAAGATATTATTTCTTTCTTTTGGTGTGTATTTCTTTTGACCTAGGTGTTGCTAATTTGATTTGGCATTCTTTCCTATTGATAATTATGTTAATTCTTTGTTATCTTAACTAAAACAATAATTTAAAGTCTATGAAAAATGTGCAGTATTTAGCTAAGTGTGTGATAAAAGAAATCAAACAAAATGTACTGTAATAATACTCAAAATTTGTGGTATTATTTTAACAGGAAAATACCAAATTATATATTAAAATGACTTTTTTTATTCTAATATCTTAAATAAGGTTAAGTCAGGGATTGGCAAAGAGTCACATGTGGTTCTTTGCATAGACAGTTGTGGCTCTTCAGACTTCTTGCTATATGAATTATTAAAAAAATTATCATATCTACTGAAAATTATTGTTTTGCTTTCTTTTTTTCCTTTCTAATTATACATTGAAAAGATTTACCTTATTTACATCTACAATCAAACATTTGGCTGGTTTAAGATTTCTATTCTGAATTGCTTCCCATTGTAAAAGTGTTTTGACAATCAGGGAAAACATTAAAATTAGTTCTAAAGCAGTAGAGGTTTGATTTATTGGTAGAAATGCCGTAGTGGGCAGTCATTTCCTGTAAGGGATTTTTAGTAACGTTTGCTTTCTTGCAAACATGAATTAGGGAGGACCAGTGAATTTGAGCTAGAGATGTCCATAGACTCCTAACAGAAATAATAAAAACATGTTCCATATTTTGTGAAATGGTTAAGGCTGTCTTCGGTTAATGTGAAAGAATAGGACCCAAATTTGGAATATTTTTTCAAAAATAAAAGTACTCAAGCATTGATATTATATTCTGGCTTCACTCTTTTGTAGAGAATTGCTTATTTTATCATACTACAGTAGAACCTGTTTTTGTACAGTCCTTTTTTATGTAATTTTATTTTTGTGCGATCACAATTTTTTTTTTTTGCAGTATTTCAACAAATCTGCTTGTTATATGTAAGAATTCATGAAATTTTTAAATATTTTTTTGTGCAGTTATTTTTATGCGGTGCCTATCTACAGCACCAAAACAGGTTCAACTGTACTAATTTTTATCCGAGTTGACACATTTTTTCTTTTATAAAATACATTTCTCATTTTTCCTCCTATACTGTAATGCTAAATGAGCTATCCCTTTCTTTGCTAACAGGAAAATTTATTTATGAAAAAATATATATGTAACTTAATAATAGTGGTAGTTTAATATGAAAGAGTATCAAAATAATACAGAAACAAATATCAGTATCGTAATTCTATTCCATTGACTGAGTTAATTGTTTCAGATTCATGTGATTAAAAATATTGATTTTATACCTTTAAATAATTGCCAGATTGTATCAAATTTGAAATGTTTTTTAACTGTTGCTTATCAATGTTGTATAAATATTTCCCAACTTTTCATGTATATATATTTTTTCCTGTATTTCTTAAATTCCCCCCCAATACATTAGAACTATCTATTGTAAATTTAAACTATAAATAAATCTTCCAGCTGTCATTACATTTTATATTTTTCTTTCTCTTAGTCACTTGTCGGATTATTTTTATTTTGTGATGTAGTACTTATTGTATTATATATATATTTGTCTGTAGATTGAATTCAGTGCTGTCTTTAATTTGAATCCTGACATTTTTTCCAATGACACCGGAAAGAACACCGCTAATACAATAAATTCTGTTAGAAAGGTATAGTAGCTATTTTTTGCTGATTATTTATTGTTGGAAATTTTGAATTTTTTCAAGCCTTATTTTAATTTTATCATAAATATAAACTTTTATTTTTAGATGTTTTGATATTCATAAAATTGCATAATAGGTTCTTGTGTGGTATATATATATATATTCTTGTACGTATACAAAATCTCTTCACCCACTTTCAATGTATGAGAAAAATGTATCCAAATAATATAATATTGTCAGGTGTCCCCCTCCCCCGATTGGTTTAAGTTTGATTGGAATTACACCAACAACAGGGTTTTACTTGGTTACCATTTTTTCTTAAAGAACTGGTAAACTTGTGCAGAAATTTATACTTTATTTAAATCTGTGAATTCATATGAAATCAATCTAAAATTCAGTTTAGGTTAGTATAATGTTTCTTCCAATATTATCAGATTGTTACACTTAACACTAGTTTTTCAAAAGACTTTTTTTTTCTTATAAATATTTAACTTTTACAGAATATTTATATAGCTTTATGTAATCTAAGATTGGATTTTTTTCTTCAGTTTATCTTCATTTAATCTATTAGTGTGATTAGTTTGCACTAAAAGTTTGGCTTCTGATACATATTTGTTGGTATTTTAACATTTCTGAAATCTTTACTCTAATATTTGTGTACATTCTCAAAACTTTTGGAAAAACACACTTTTCTTATTTTTATTGAATAAATTCATTTGTAGTAATGAATATCTAAATTTATTTTGTATGCTGAAAATATGTAAGCTTAAAAGTAAGTTAAAAACAATTTGATGAAAGCTTTTAATGAATTTGATTTAAAATAAAATCTTTTATAGAGTGTATATTTTGTAATATTTATCATTTAACATTTTTCAAAAGCCATTGTTGTGTGTTTTTACCCTGGAATACATATGAAATACAAGTGGAAGAACAGAAACATACAATACAAACTGAAGAATATAGACATTTATTAAAAATGATGATCCCAGCATATAACAGGAAAGGGTGCGCTGCTTTCCATTTGAGACGGGAATGCTTTACAGGCGAAAGTCTGACTTCTTTTACTGAAGAAGATACAACCATGCCTTTCTCAGAATTCAAACCTCGGTTATAAGCTGAGGATCATATCCACCCTACTGGCTGGGCGGCTCAAAAGCCATTACTTTTGTTAATGACTTTGGATCAAAGAGCTTCAAACATTTGTATCATTTTTCTGAAAAGATTTCCTAATTTATCATTATTAAGTGTATTTTAGGAAAATTTTATGTATTGATATATTTTGTTGATTTATAGATATATTTAAACAATTCATCTTAGTCACGCATTACTTTAGTAAAATAACATTCATGACTTGTTATATTGTTTTTAATAGTTTATTTCTATTAGAGAATTGATAACCTGTTAAAATTTTATAAATGTAATAAGATTGTATTCATGTATATTTGAGTATAGGAAAAAAATACTTCTAAATTATTTTAAATACAAAATGTTAACAGAATAAATTTGTATAGAAAATGAATGATTTTAATTAAAAATTGTTTTTGATTTCTAAAAGTACTTAAATTATGGTAATGTATATATTTCTCATGTTTAGAATCTTTCATCGGCAACAAAATTCAATGAAAAGGTTTTCCATTTGAGTTATTTTGACTACAATTATGAGTTTAATTTATTGTAAAAAAATCAGAATTGTAAAATTTATTTTAAAATTATTTTTAAATATATATATTGTTAAACATAATGAGTAAAGTTCTTTACTGTATATGTAAAAAAATTTATATATGTTGCTTTAGTGAAATTATTTACAGTATTTTCTTTTTTTCTGTAGCTAAATCGACATACTGTGTTTACCCCCAATAAAGGTTAGTGAACATTTATGGTTCGTAACTAAATTTGATGTGCTAATTAAACCTTTTATGTTTTATAAAAAATATTTGCTTTTCAATTGATTCTACTTTTAGTATTAATAAAACTATTAATAGTTAGCTTTTCTTTAAGTAAATATACTATATATTTAAAATTAGTTATAAAACATTATTTAAAAAATGTAATATGTGATGTTTTTTTGTACATCAAGTTTTTGCTTGACCTAAAAAAGGACTACACATTTTACTCGTTTTAAGTAAAAAAAAAAAATAAAAATTATTACATGATGATGTTTGAAAAAAAAAGGTTAATTTTATATGCATATATTTTTAAAAATATTAAATGTAAAAGCTTTATACTGAAATTTTGAACTCAGTTTAAAATCAAGTATCAATTGCATTGTAAAATTTGTTCGTTAAAATTGTTTAAAACTGCATATAAAATTCATAAATATATAGCCAAATTGATTGCCTATTCTCTTAATAACTTCATCAATTTCTGTCAATATTAAGATTAGTTCAAAGGTGAAATTTTCAAGTGATAATAAGTCCAAAATATTTAATTTTATCAGTCCTATATTTAAATAAAAAATACTAAAACAAAAATGTAGTTTAAACAGTAACGTGAAATTCCAAATCTTTCTGAATTGCTTAAAACATTTCCATTATCACCAGAGATTCTGTCTAGGTTGACTTTAAAGGAAGTTTCTCACTATTACTACTTCATTTACATATGACATCCTGTGTTGAGGTTTCTGAAATTATGACTGATTGAACTGTAAAATGTTCATAGCGAGTGCACTTGTGATTCTTTTTACTTCTGCCATACTAACAAATTGTATCCATATCTAATTTGAGTTTCATTACAACAGAAACTATTAAAGACTATGATTTTTTTTTTATATCTTAGTATAAAAGGCTTAAGAAAATATTTCTCTTTATCATGCTAGTTATTTTTCAAATTCATAATTAGAGTGTCTTGTTAATGGAAGGGTTTATTAGATTATGGTTGTTCAAGAATAGATTTTGTAGGTTTAAAAATTCAAACAGGACACATGTCTTTTTGTGTTAGACCTGTCTAACATAAAGCGTCTTCTTTCTAAAAAAACATGAATAATATTTATATTTATACCTTACACAGTTAAATATGGGTGTTATTTTCAATTTCTTATTTTTATAGTTAAATGTTGCTTCAGTTGATCCTTTAATGATTTTTTTTCTGGGTTCAGTGTTGTGTAACACACTTTAAGTACAAAATATTAATTTAAGTTATATTTTAGAAAACAAATTATATTTAAAATTTAGTTTTTTGTTTTTCTTAACATTGTAAGAAATTATGAGTCTTTTTATACACATCCAAGGGCTTTAAAATCATTAAAAAACTCTTAAATTTTTTATGGAAAAGTCTATTTAATACTTATTTTCATACTATCATTGCAAAATTTGAAAAACTTTGATTTTAGAATGCAATTGATTATCATTTCATTTTCATTTGGCATGTTTTTATTTGTATCAAAGGAATGCTGTTTTCACATTTAAATTGTATTGCTTAAGGAATGTTATATATGTGTTTAAATGCCTTTAAGAGATATGAATTCTTTCCAATTCTTTTTCCAATATTCAACATTTCTTGCATATTTCCTTGGCATTTTGTAGAAAATTCATGCAAATGTTTGCCTTTTGGAATTTTCCTTACAATTATTAAATTTTTTGCTAAAATTTTGTTATGTAATATGCATGTTCCAGATTTGCATGAGCATGTTATATTGACTCTTGAATATTCTGATTTTCACTAATATTCAGTTTCCTGTAACTTGTTTATGTTCTGCTTTTACCTCAGTGTCAAATTACTTAAAACATGATCTTTTCATATTGATGCAGCAGTTCTGTTTGAGAATTTCATTCTTTCTAATTCATTTCAATTAGTTGATAATTTGATTTCACATATATATTGTTACTTATATAACTAAAAATATCCAGTATCTTTTCTCTTCAGTTATTTGTGAAATTTGCTAAAAAATCTTCATTAAGAAATGCATGTAATATGAACAGCTCATTTAAGAATTCAAAATCTAAGAAAAATTATGCCTATTCTACAGTTATTAAATGTTACAAAAGTGCTCATAAGCAATTTACTTTATATATATATATATATATTTCCCCCTTATATCTGAATTTTTTTGTTTTTTTTTTGGCAGGGTGGGGGGATTTTTTCAAATTTGTGTTTGATTCTTATATATCTTGAAAATGGATTTCAAAAAGTCTTAAAATCAAAATACCATGTAATGTAAATGAACTTAATAATTATTTTTGTTCATATATAGATTAATACACAATGAATAGTATGTTACAATTTTATTTCAAGCATTTCATTTAATTTTCACAGGGTGGGTGAAGTAATTTTTCTAAGTCTCTCCTGAATTGGAACTTTGAAGATTGCAAATAATTTTGTTCAAGTTAAAAGAAAAATAAAGATTCAAGAGGAAAATTATAAGGAGAATCAAATTATGGTTTGATAGGATGGCATACATAGATAAACAAAACCCTTGATAGGAAAAATTCCTCTTGAATTAGAATGTTTATCATTTATTTTCTCTTCTTTTTGAATGTTCTTTCATAATGAAGATAGAAATAAATCTTAGCGGATAAATAATAAGAGAGAAATAGATTTTCGATTATCAATGGTTTGCATTTCAGGAAATGAAGTATTGCACGCAGTTGTTAAGAAGCTCAACAAGAATAATACAGGTAAATTATCAATAACTAGCCTGCTAGTTTAAGCTTATGCTTCAAAAGATATGATGGCAAAACTATCTCTGTTGTCAAGTTTTATTTCTAGAAAAACTAACAATCAACTCAGTATTATCAACTCTGTGAAACAATCTATTTTCTGCCTCTCTTACTCTATTTTTTGTGCATTCTGCCTTTTTCTGCATCATTTTAAATCTAAGTTATATTTTCTTCAAAATTTTTGATCATAATATTTTTTAGAACTTTCAATTGTTCTGTATTACTTCTAAATATTATGATTAATAAAAAACATAAATTTTGAATTTGGAAACTTGCACTTTTATAAAATTTTATTTCCAGCTTTATACAAGATTAATTTTTTTTTTATTCTTGAAAAATCCAAGAAAGATTGCTTTTAATTATAATGTTCTGCACGTCCTGGTTTATAATCTTGCATTTTAAATATGTTAAGGTAGCACTAACCAATCAATGCTTCAATTTGAAATATTTGTGGGATTTGTATTTATTATTCGAATATTTTGAAAAAAATTAAATCTTCATTGGAGAACGAATGTATAAGTTCTTCTGCATTCTGCATATGAGAATTGAAAATTTTATAAAGGTTTTTTGATATATTTTTAGGGAGCATACAGATAACCAGTGAATCTGCCAAGTGCACTAAAAAATAATTGCTGCAGATTTGTTTTGTAGTACTTGTGGGGGGGGGGGCCGCGAATCTATTTGTAGATCATCGAAAATATATAATCTTTATTATTTCTATAGTAAAAGTAATATTGAGAGGAATTTGAAGTAAAAAATGGTTTTTCAATATAGTTTGTCATTAGTATGTTAAAATGGTTTTTGCACTGATTATATTTTTTTTATAAATATAGGCAATTTAAGAATTATGAAATAAAAAGTAATCTAAGAATAATGAAAAAAAAAGTAGGTGATATAGATTATACTCTAATACATTTATTGGTTAATGTACATTACAAATAAATGCATCATTTTCATGACAAATTATAACAAAACGTTTTTTATTAGTTTAGAAGATGGATTAATGATGGGTGTCCTGCTCTGGAGTATTTTTGTGTGTTATAACTAACTATATTTCTTGCGTACTAATAGATACTATTTTGTATAGCTTGCTTGTGTTAGTAATCATTGCATGTGGCATGATGTTTTTCCCCCTGTTAAGTAATATCTAACATTACTATTTAATATTTTTATGTACAACTTGTGGCCAGAAAGTTCGGTGATTGAATTTTTATTTCAAATACAGTATTGTACAGCATCAATATAATTTACTGTCTTTCAAAATAATCTCCATGGATGGTAATACACTGTTGGAAACGAGTATATAAGTCCTGGAAACTCCTGTAAAACAGTTCTTTCGGTATAGCTTTCAGCTTGGCCGTCACGTTGCTTTGAATGTCGGTGATGTCTGTAAAGCTCTTTCCCTTCAGGGCTGACTTCAATCTGGGGAAGAGGAAGCCAAATCAGGGCAATAAGGGGTTGATCAAGTGTCACAACTCCATTCGTGGCCAGGAACTGCTTACAACCAAGGTGGTGTGTGCCCAGTCATTATCAAGGAGAAGAGTCCAGGAGCCTTGCTTGGCGTACTCAGGGCGAACGCGACAAACCTGTTGCAATTAAACTCTTTAGAACTTTGGCATAGGCAACAGCATTCAATGTGGTACTCTCAGGGAGGAATTCTTTGTGAATGAGGCCCTTATAGAGTTGAAGAATGCAATGAGCATTGTCTTTATGCACAATTTTTCCGACCATACCTTGGTTTTTTTAGGCGACGACGGACTCCGCCACTCCAAACTATGTTGTTTGCTTTTGGGATCGTACTTCAGACACAAGTTCTCATCGCCTGTGACTATGTTACTCAGGAAATTTCTGTCTACATCTCCCATGTCAATGAGGTCTTCGCAAGCGCCAAGCCTCATTTCCATTTGTTCAGGCATTTAACGATGGGGTACGAGTCTGCAGCAGAGCTTTTGTTTTCCCAAATCCTCAGTGAGTATGAGGCACACACTTGCTGTGTCGCCGATTCCCACTTCCTCCACAATCATTTGCTTTGTCAGAACAATCATTTTCCACAAGCTGCTTAATTCTTTCAATGTTTTCCGGGGTGCGTGTAGTTTTTGGCCTGCCGGCTCGGGGGGCATCTTCCAGGTTGGTCCACCCTTCCTGGAAACGCTTAAACCATTCATAAACACTCTTTGATGTGCTGGCTTCATCTTTATAAACTTCTTTGAGCAATTTGTGAGTTTCTTTTGTCGATTTCCCAAGTTTGAAACAAAATATGTTTATTCTCTTATCCATTTTGCACACCACAGAAATCCACAATAAACCTACAGCAGCGACCTCTACAGGCTCATTCACCAAACTTTCTGGCCACAGGTTGTATTATATTGTCAAATATACAGAAATATATTTGTATAAAAAGTTTTTTTCACTGAATGTTGTATACTTTGTATCAAATAGTTGTCTAATTAGATGTTATCAAAATTATAATGTGTTCATTTGATTTTATCCAAAGATTTCCAGCTTATTTTATGTATACAAAACTAAATCTTTCTGTTTCAATTTTTTTTTTTTTTTTTTGCATATTTGATTTTGTAATTAATTATATTTAAATCCGTGTCTTATGTGTTCTAAGCATATGGGGACTTGAAAGTTTTTAAAAATAGTTTTAAAATTAAATGATAAATTTTAAGATTTTTATAAATTTTAAGTTTTAAACTTTGATTTAAAATATGCCCAACTTATTTTAAAGGATTCATGATCACATTTGTTAATTTTCATTTTAATAATGTTAAAAGAATTTCCTTTTAAATAAATACTATACATTTCTTTTTCATTATTTTTATTTAAAACCTTATATTATAAATTGTGCAAATAAATGTATAAATCAAATTACGTTGAAATTTTTTTTATGTAACAAATTTTCGTAAATGATCTTTCTAAAAAGCAATTGCTGTTGAAAAAAGCTGTATTTAATTTAGTGTGTAAATTTTAAGGAAACTTTTTTATGTAATGCTTGCATTAAATATTTGATGTTTGGATTAATATAGTGAACTTTTGATAGATAAAATAATATAATTATTCTTGTTTGTAGGTTCTTCTTTGCCTATGCGAGCAAATCACAAAAAAGTTACACAGCTGGAAAATACCCATTTGGAAATAAAATATCCTCCACCACCCAACACAGCTAATCCTCCTGTAAATTCTGGAGGACCTTTACAACCAATACAGAAAACAGCAGCCGCTCCTACAGCCTTACAACAAGCAGCCTGTAAGTTTTAACTTAATATTGTCATACATAATTTTTATTATGCGTAATTTATAGATTGTGAACTCTTCTTAAAGTGAAATTAACTGCATAAGTACAATATAAGAACCTTCTGAACTTGAACTTGAATATTTTTTCAGCTGTGTGAATTTTTCTTTTACTTTTAATGCTCAGTATGTTTTTCTCATATTATAAATAAGTTGAAATAATGTCATTGCAGTCTCCTAAAAAAAAAAAATCTAGTAGTGTAAGGTACTTGTATCCTTATTTTAACTCATAAATCATTTCCTAATTTTGAAATGAATTCGTTTCAATTACGAGTTTTGTTTCACATTCTGAGATACCCTGCTTTTTCAAAAGGATGATTATTTTAATTATCTATTAAATCTTTTATGTTCTACTGAGAGAAAATGTAAACCTTGTTAACTTTTAATAGAATCTGCTAAAAAATTTTTAAAGTATAAGTAAACTGAGTCGATGCTTTATGAAAAGTTATAGTATCTATTGTGTAGGAGGGGAGATTTCCTCTTAAAATACAAATAGGATCTTAATTCATTATTTCCAGAGCATTAAATATTTTTAGAAGATACTGAAATATATTAACCATATAACTGCCAACATTTTTAGGCTTGACAAGTAGTGAGGTTGTGTGTGTGTGATGAAATACACTAATACACTTTTTTGTCTTGAAAAGTGCTTGCTGTTATGAAGTAAGATATTTAACTATCGCTGTGGCTGATGTGTTTTTGTTTAAAGAAAATAAAAAATATTACATTTGCAGCATGCAAATGGAGCTAAGGAACACAGAAAAACACAACTTCTTGAATATATCCTTAGATAAACATTGCAGGTTTCAATTTCATCTTTTTAAGGGAAAATTGTTCCCAATTTTAAGAGATGGCCATGTCCCTTGTTAACATCTGTCGAAGGTCAATTGAATGCTTTGGGATTTAGTTACTTTGATAATTATAACTGTAAATATTAGGTACTTTGCAATGGCATATAAATGACTGTGGCACTTAACATATCAAATGCTTGGAGTGTATATATATACACCCGGGGTAATCGAGAGGATAATGTCCCTAAAAAGGAATTAAATGAAAAAGTTATTTAAAAATAAAATAATATACTTTAAGTAAACTGTATGGCTAATAGATCATGCACTTGCATTTTACTGTGAATAAAAATCATGAAATAATGGAGATAGTTAATATTAAATCCAAATTGGTTTCTGTATCGTAGCTCGACGTTGTTCCAATGTCGTCAAGGAAGTGGATAAAATCAAAAAACAGCGCGAAGAACGACGAGCTCGCCAGGCAGAGAAGAAAGCAGAACAGCAAGGCCTCATGGATCCAGGCAATCCCAATTGGGAGTTCATGAGTATGATAAAGTAAGAATTTTTATGAGTTTTATTCACATACTTAATTATGTTTAGTAAATGTATTTGCAATGTTCTATTGATCATTTTCACCTCTCAAAAATTGTTTCCGAATGACTCGACTTAATTAAGAAAATGATTTGTTTCTTTTAAATACCATTAAGGATTGTTGGCTATTAAAATAATGAGCAGAATCTCCTAAAACTTTTCATAATTGATTAGATAATATGCATTTACTGTTTGTTCTTGTTAAAGAAATTAGGTTTTATTTTAATACAAAAAGGAATTACCCACACATATACAATATTGAATATCTGTTGTTGCTGGCAAATAATTTTAATCAAAATGATGAATTATTAAATTATGTTATATAATTGGAAATTTTTTAGTTGTATATTTTTTTAAAATTTGAATTTATTTAATTATTTTGTGATCAGTGGTAATGCTTATTGCTGTTCCAATAATTAGTTTTTTTTACTGAATAAATTTGTGTCATAAAATTTATTGTATTAACCTTTCTAACATAAATTTTCTATTTATTTGGGTTATCAACTTAACAATACTATGCACAGTAGAACGTTTATTATCCAAAGCGTCGAAATATCCGAACCAGTTCTTTTGGAGACTTTGCAGCAAAAAATTAGTGATTATTTTCCACAATAATGGTAAAATTGCGACATTTTGCACCTATTTTGCTCTTTCTTTCAGCATGTTTCCCGCATGTAATGATTTTCAATATTCGTATAGTGTCCGGTTACATATACTGTATGGATCACATTGGTTTTTCGGTTATCTGAACAATCACGTATCTGTACGGTGTCCAGTCCCAATTGATTCGGATAAATGACGTTCTACTGTACCTTAATCTGGCTCTTCAGAAATTGTTCATTTTTTACATTCTTTGATGTTGATCAATTTTTTTATATTCTGTTATATATCATAATATTCATTTATTTTATTTTCTATTGAAAGTGATTTAATATATTGTATGTATAAACTCATAATACAAATAAAGTAACTCCATTTTTTATAACATAATAAGCAGGTCTGGAAAGTTAGTTTTCAATTAATTTTATGTAACTGCCTAAAGCAGGTTAAATTTTTTTAGATTATAATGTTCATTCTCTTCAGATCTCATATGAATATTGATATTTACCTGGTATTCCTTAAGAATTATTTTATGCTTGAACTAATTTATTTTATTTTATAAAACTAAATAAAATATGTAATTCTCTGCTGAAAACTTTTTAAAATTTATATTTTATATCTATTTTTTATAATTATTGTCAATTTATTAAATATAATTAATATATTATAGTATTTGGTGATATATATATTTTTAATCTATGGTTTATTTTCTCTCTTTTAGAGAATATTGCAGTCAACTTGATTATAAGCCAATTAGTATAACTGATCCCATACATCCTCTACAAATATGTGTTGCAGTGAGAAAGAGACCTATGAATAAAAAAGGTAAACTTTCAGTAATATAAAGTTTTTTTATTCATAAAAATCTGAATTATTTACTTTTAAAGTAAACTTAACACTGAGTTATGTAGCATTGATAAAATTTTTAAATTGAAATTTTTCATAAAATAGATTTTGTCCCCCTTTGAATGTTTTATTATATATATATACTGAAAAATTCAGCTTATAACACACACTTGTAGCACAAAAAATAAGATCAAAAGTAATGGATGCATGTTATACGCTGGGTACAAAAATGATAGCTTTGAAAATAAAATAGAATGAGAAAAATTAGATTTTTACATATATTGAAGTTTATTAAAAAGAAATAACATTTATGAACTTAAAAGAGTCGTAGTTCTAGGAGTATACTATTCTTTCAAAAGCCTGAGATAATACCTTGAATATATTTTGGACATTTAATGCTTTTAAAACATAAGCACATTTCATAGGTGCATTTTGAGTTTCTTCATAAAAAAAAGAGGGTGTGCGTTATACAGTGAATATATTAAAAAATAAAAAGATGCAGCCTTGAAGTGTAGATACACGTTACACGTTGAATTTTACAGTGTATTCGAAGATATTTTTTATACTTGATTTTTAACACACTTTTATAAGCTTCACATATATATAATGGAATCTTTGAACTAAATTTTTACCCACTTTAAAAGGTAAGATTGCTTCGAAATTTTGCACACTTGTCAACGACCAATGAGAATACAATAATTTAATAGTTTTGTTCCATTGTCCTGATCAGGATTAACGATTTCTCATTTCCAGATTTGGTGACTAAAAGAGTTAGTTATAACTCTAAATCAAAAACGCCAATGTGTATTCTAGACTAAAAAATGATGCGTTTAAGATTAATTCATCAATAAATAAATGATAGTTTAAAGAACTAAAAAAACAGGCTTTTATTGTAGATAGAACTAAAAAAGGAAAGTAAATTATAGCTTTAAAAAACTAAAAAATAATTCTTAGTATAAGAATAAAAGAGGACCCGGTGGTAGCGTTTTGCCCTTCCATGCTACAGGTCCGGGTTCTATTCCTGGACTGGGCAAGGGCGACTCAACCTTTCATCCCTACTGCAGTGGGTTGATAAATGAGTGCCAAGCTTGCTTGGGGACTTAAACACTTGGGGGTCTTGCTTCAGACTGACCACCTGATCGGGACATTTGCTCATGCACCTCAGCGCCCAATGGTCATGTATACTGGGAAGGGCACAGTAGGCCCTGGCCTTCGTGGGCTGTTGCACCACTGAGTTTGAGTTTATAAGAATAAAATGATTAACGAGAAAATATTAATGTCAATTGTGGTAAAAGCATGGTGTGCTTTGTACTACTTTTTTGCACTAACTCATCATTTCATAATAGAACTAGTAAGAAATCATAACAATTGGTATCCAGACATTTTATTCTTATATTAAGAATTATTTTTTAATTTTTAGTTCGATTAATTATAAAAGCATTTTTTTAGTTTTTTAAAATTATACTTTAAACTAAAAGTAATTTGAATTTCTTTTGTGTTAGTTTAAAGGGAGGGAGGAAAAGTCATTATTTTAATCTAATTTTTGTGGCAGCAATTTTTAAAACCCCCTTATCATTATATTTTTGCAGAAAGTATGAAGAAAGAAGTGGATGTGATAACTGTTCCTAACAAAGAGCATATTGTTGTCCATGAACCTAGGAATAAAGTAGATCTAACAAAGTATCTAGAAAACCAATTGTTTAGATTTGATTATGCTTTTGATGAAAATGCTGACAATGAAATTGTATATAGGTAAGTCAATATTATACATTTTAAATATATAGTAACTTTGAAATTATAATGTAAATATATATGTGTAAAATGTAAATAAAAATGTAATGTATTGCTGTAAATGTAAGAATATGTTGAATGTTTTAATTTCATTAACTTTTCTACTTTGTTATAGTAATATAAAAAAACATACAAAATTATAACATAATTTTTTACGTATTTTACCCTTTTTATGTTTTTGAACAATTGGAAAACATGCGCTGTCTTCTATATATTTTTAAAAATTTATTTGTTAGAAATCCATTTATAAATATCTAGGTACTTTGGTATAACGAATAATTAAATTTCTGATCAATAAATATGTTTTTTTTCTCTCATGTTAAGGTTATTGTATGTGCAGTATAAATGCTTGTTTATGCTGACATTTTAAACGCTACTTTGCAAATTATATTCCTTATTTCCTCATATAAACTCTAATTGTATTTTGTTTATCATATTTTAACTAAAATGCATTAATTGTTTTAGGTTTACTGCAAGGCCCTTAGTTCAAACTCTATTTGAAGGTGGAATGGCTACCTGTTTTGCGTATGGTCAGACAGGTAGTGGTAAAACTCATGTATGTATCTTTTACTGTGTATTTATTGTAAGCATGTGTTATTTTTTAAGTATGAAATGTTTATAGAAATCATTTACTGAAATATACTTTTAAATATAAGTTATATGAGGCTATTCATTGAAATGGTTTATTTTACCGTATGTACTCGAATTTAAGCTGCATCCCAAATTCTCAATAAGTTTTTGGAGAAAATGAAAAATAGAGCAATTGCAGGTACTAAACTGTTTTAGTCTAATTGCCCCATCTGATACTTTAAAAAAAAATCGATTCTAAGCCGCAACTGATTTTCAGTAACTTTAATATTGGAAAAAAAGTACAACTTAGATTCGAGTAAATACAGTATTTTAGAATTGAATTATTAAAAATTTATGCTAAGTAAATATTCCCAACCAGGAATAGTTATTTTAAAGTAAATGCTGATTGATCCAATAGTCTCATGAAAGCCATTTTTGTTATATTTATACACAAATACTGGTGATATTTGTAATACATCAGTTAAAAATTACATTATTAAAAAATTAAATGCCCTAATATTAAGTGGTATACTATAATAAAATTCCAAATTTATACATATATTACTTTTGCCATTTTTTTTATCATATGTGTAATTTAAATAAGTATAAATTGACATTTACTTAAAACTTGTTGTATAATGCATATTTAAATCACAGTATGAGTTATCAGTAATAATAATTTTGAATATTTTTTAAATATCTCTTTTAGACGATGGCTGGTGATTTTATCACCAAATCTTCTCAGGATTGCAGTAAAGGAATTTATGCATTATCTAGTAAGTGTTTTATTTTTTTTTAAAAGATAGTTTTTTATTTTTAGTCACAAATTATAATGCAATGGTTGACATAAATAACATATAATTGTAGTTACTTGTCTAAGTAGTGAGAGGGCTTACCTGTTGGTAAGCCCTTCACTACGATATGATAATGAATCCGTACACTTAAGCATGGAATTAAAAAATGTGTTAGTTATATATAGTATTGGAGTATTATATGCATGCATGTGTATTATTCTTTTCAGCACGAGAAGTATTTGGCTTTCTAAATAGTCCACAGTATAGGCATGAAGGCTTTACAGTGAACTGCAGTTTTTTTGAAATATATAGTGGTAAGGTGAGTAATTTTATATTTCATTTAGTGTCATAACTTCGTTTGTACTCATATGAAATTAGAGAGATTTTTTCTGTAACAACATTTGATGTAACATGAAAAGAGATACATGATAATGTGAATGTGTATTAATTATATTTTAATGTCAAATATTTTTAGTATGCACATCAATTCAACTATTAACTGAATTTATTTTCAATGCAGCAATGTGGTTTAAAAATCATTACCATCTTCAGTATTTTACTTGCAAATTGTGATTAAATTCTGTATCATTAGAATATTCTTTCGTGTGATTTCAAAAGTATGAATTATGTAAATAGTACTTCAAACAAAAACTACACCTTTTTTATAATTTAGAGTAATGGGAATAAAAAAAATTAATAAATTGATTTTTTTAAAATTATGAAATGTAATTTTTTTAACAATTACTATTTAGGTATTTGATTTATTGAATAACAAATCAAAATTGCGAGTTCTGGAAGATGGTAAACAGCAGGTACAAATTGTGGGTTTGCGAGAGAAAGAAGTTCATACTGTTGAGAGTGTATTGGATCTTATTCAGCACGGCAATAATGTGAGGTAAATATTTGAGGCTTGTTGAATTCTTAGGGCTCAAATATCTTTCATTTGTAATTGTTCTTAAAAAGAATAAAAATTCATTTTGTTGTATTGTAATCCCTAAAAGGCTAAACTTTTTTTTGTTCATTATATTTCTGTAATAATCCTGTAGTTATTGACTTGGTTGGTATTCAGATCTACTACTACCATTTATTGAAAATTCTAGTTATTGGGCTTTTACTAAAATTTCTTTGAAAAAGGGGGGCTTGATTTCTCATTCATATGCATTTTGTATTTGTTAAAATGTTCTGATTTTGGAAAGAAAGTAGCTTTATTTAAGGATTTTTTACTACAATGCTAGCCATTAAAATTAAAACATCATGAAGGAGGAATTGTACAAATTTTAAATTCACATGAAAGGTGATGTTGGAAATGTGTATATGATTAGCATATAAATCCAGTTGAATGATGGAAGAACAGGCATCTCAAACTCTAAAAAAAAGTAAAGTTTAGGTAGCAAGCTTCTCATTCAAAATGTTGGTTGGTGGCGAGATCATATTTTGTACCTGGTATCAGAAGAAATGGCTACCAGTTTCTCAGAAATTCAATAGTGTCTGCTGTGGTTTGACTTACACCACGACTAACGTAACAGTAACGTAATGATTCTAGGAGCCCTGAAGCCTAACTGACGTCAAATATGGCTTGAGGCCCAAAATCTGACTTTGCAGGGATCCCTAATCTCCATTATGCCATTGAGTGTCTGGATTAGTGACTATTAAGGGTGTTGTTTACCATTTTGTAATATTGTTACTCATGTTGGTCAAAATCCACTATCATACGAATTGGGAATTCATAGGTTCATGAGGTTTGTATTTGCCTCCTTGCAGGATCTGGATGACCTTTCACCATTTACTTTCGAGAGGATAGACAAGTTGCCAGGTCGGCCTTGCAGGTTTGTACTGCCACATCATGGACTATGAATGAAGAAATGGACCTGTTTGTAATGCGACAACACTGAAGTGAATGCACGTATGACCGGCTTGTATTTGATATTGTCATACTGACCCTAATTTGGTGTGATTATATAGGCAGTAGCTGAGTACACAACACTGAATTTCTTCTTGTTTGCATCTTATTCTGAACAGCCAGCCTTACATTTCTCAGATCTTCAAAGCTGGGAGCTATGCCTGATCTTCAAGGCATCGGACATGATCTTTCACCTAGATAAAAGATCATATATTGCCTGTTCTGTCATGACCCACAGACTACTCACTCATTTTAAGCCATCTAGTTATTTGTTATTGAGAGATGATTGCACTGCCACTACTCTCCAGCCATTATAATTTATGTGTGACATAGACTTAAAGCAGCATGGAATGACCTGCCTGCATCTCTTTCAAGCTCAATTTGACTTAATGCCTAAATGGGGATTAGAGCAGTTTTAACTGCCTGAGGCAGCAATTGTGTGCATTAATATTGGATGTATTATCCCAAATTGCCTACAAATTTTAATCCCTTTGTCCTTGCCTCCCTACAATGCTGCAATAAAGATTGTTATTTAGTTTTCTACTTTCCTTTAATGGCCAGCAGTGTATTTACTGAAGTTATTTCTTAAGTAACTTATATGATAAACCATTCATGAAAGAAATTACTTTAACATCAAATAACCTTAATTCAAAAATATTGTACTCCTACTGCATATACAATGGGAATGTTGTTGTTTAATATGTTTTTATTTATCAATTTACAAACTCGCCTACATTCTTTCATTTAATTATCAGTTTTTAATATGAAATCGCTTTTATTCTGAAATTTTTTTTTCTGAGATATCTAATTTTATGTTATATATTAAAATCCTTGGATTTAGATTTCTTCAACTTTTATGTTTATTAAATTTTGATTATATGTACAGTTCACATATAATTGCAGTTTTAATATCTGTAAATAAAATATTTGCTTTGAACTTTTTCTTGTGTTTTTGATTCATTTTGAGATTCCCCAAATGTAGGAACATCTTTGATACTTAGAATCGAGTCAGTGTACTTCTATTATTCATGTTTTATTTTTTTTAAAAAAAAATAATACTATCTATTTAAAAATTTTGATTTTTAAAGTTGTTCAGTTGTAGTTTTCAAAAATTGCACCTGTTATGAACATATTTCCTTATTTATTGTTCAAAATAATTGTTACTTATAACTTTTTAAATTCCCTCATTTCAGAACATCAGGACAAACTTCAGCTAATCAACACTCCTCAAGATCACATGCAGTGTTCCAAATCATGTTGAAAAAGTAAGATAAATTAACTTGTTAAAATTCATTTTGCAACATTTAATCCTAAACTGGAAAAAAAATATATTTGATGCGTATATATATAATCTGAACAAATACTTAAGCAGTTTTTTAATATTTAGCTACATATGTACAAAGGCAAATAAGTTACAAAAGACAATATTAAAAAACAAGATATTTAACTATAAGCATGATTATATTTCTTTCTAATCACCATTTATATTGATATCTTTATCCCATCTATTTGAGTTTTCTATTAAACTCTGCATAAGTCTTTAAATTGTGTCTCATCCACTTATGCTCCTCACATTTAGCATCTATATCAGTGGTGAAATGCTTCTCACCTTAGATGCAATTTAAATGGCCTAAACCGAGGATAAGTTTTCTCCTGGTTTTATCAGGCTATGTGACGTATCTGGCATTGTTTTGATGAAATGATATGTCTAATCCATAGACCTGATCCTTCTCTTCAAATTGTATTTTGAAGCTTTGATATGATCTTAAACAGAGAATAGCAATCACACACAGCTCATCTAATAATAAAAAGTAACTTTGAAGCTTCTTATAAAAATCCTTCTTTCACAGCATAACCTTCCTAGCTGATGGCATCCTCATAAATTCTATTATGCATGCTCTTAAATTATAAAATGTCATAATTGTTATGCATTTAGGTTTTGCTACCATCTATCGACATGTTTGAAAACAATTCATTGGCAATTCCTAAACTATCATGTCAGTTTATAACCTTATTGACTTGCCTGTTGTGTCATTTTTTAAGATGGAAACCATTTTGTCCCTAAAAACAAAAGCATACAAAATGTAATCATGGTAAAGGTTTTACCCTGATTAATAAATAGTTAAAAGTTCTATATATTTAAATGCATCAGATATGTGTTTATTTTTTAGGCCTAATGGGCGCTTGCATGGAAAATTTTCTTTAATTGATCTTGCTGGTAACGAACGGGGGGCAGATACATCTAGTGCAAACAGACAGACTCGAATGGAAGGAGCTGAAATCAACAAAAGCCTTTTAGCACTAAAAGTAAGTATGAATTGATTTTAACATGTAAATACTTGGTTGCCTTTTAAACTCAATTTTGAACCTATTATTTAACTGAAACAAAAAAATTCTTTGAAGTTAACTTAGTTATTGAATTGATGACTAACATTTTAAATGCTTTGATAAGAAGCATTTTACAGTACATGCATAATACATGTGCAACTTCACATATGGCAAATTTGTACAATTTTACATGAGTGGTTGCATCTAAATAATTAAAACTTTAAAATGCTTCAAATTTTGCATTTTTCATTTTGCTTTAAAAAATAGAAGGCTCTTTTCTACATTATTTTTGAGAATTTGACAAAGTGAATTTTAAAATTGTAAATAAAGGCATTAATTTTAAAAAGCATTTTCTTTTGTATTTAAAATGTATTTTTTGTTATAAACCTTAGATTAGACAGCATGTGCTGTATTAGGCAAAGGTAAGAGGGCTGCTAAGACATGTTGTGTAGTTATGAATTTGTCACCATCACCTGCAGAATTTCAACTCTATATTCTTGAAAAGCCTAACATAAGTCAGATGTATCAGTGAGGAACAAACAGTAGAGATTAATAATAATGGCAGATATATGTCACAGCATTGTTTAAAGGTTGTTGGCAAAAATGGGATCATACATCCTTAAAGGAAATCATTTCTACTACATTTCTAAAAAAAATGCTGGCAGCGTAGTGTAGTTAGTTTGGTGCTGGCCTTGTATGCTCAGATTTGTGATTTCAACCCCCGCCCAAGTTAGCGGATTTTCATGACGCAAAAAATCAACAGCATCCATGTCCTATGATTATGCAGCATGTTAAAGATCCCTAGAGTGCCTGTTTGGCTTGACAAAATTAAATTCCTAGTACAGTTTTACATCATCAGAGCTTGGGTGCCTCCCTCTTGGGAGAACATTGGGCATCAAAATTACATTGGGGCAGTTTGAAATCTACCTATATGGTTTTGCGCTAAAAAGTGGTACCAGCTCTTGTAGAATGTACTAAGTCTGCAATAAATAGGGCCAATATGCAACCCCATCAGAAAAAGAATCTATAGAAGTAAAAAGTTTTAGGCTTTGAATGTGTGTTGTTTTACAGCAAAATACTGTTTAATGCGTAAGAACAAAAGAAACAAGGTTCAGAGCTGTGTGAAAAATTTCGAAGGTTTCACTAGGAGAAATGGAATCAACTGGCATTTTAAAAATATTTCAACAAAAATTCACACAATGTGTGAGATTAGTAAATTACTGGGTGATAGTGATTCCTCAAAATGTTTAGAGCTCTATATAAGAATCAAGTCTACGTTAATGATGTGGAACTGAAAAAGTTAGAATATATTGAACACATGTACAAAAATGAATGAGTGGTAGATTACGAACCTTGAGAGGAATAATATGAAATCTTGCAAACTTTCTGATGTAAAATCATCCCCGGCTGTGGAAAGACTTACAGGTTATGAAATATTTCTGTCGCAGAGTTATTATGGCTAGGCTATTTGTCAAAATGTAAATAATTTTATGTACCATATTGTTAAAGCTGTGTGGGTCATTTATTTTCACAAGCTATCAGCTGATTTTAACCTATAGCATGGAGCATAATTTTGAATGTATGCTTCTTACTGTAAAAACTATTTGTAAATATCAGCTCATGTATGAGAGGTATTTATTTCTTTCACCTGTGACTGTTATATTGCTCATGTATGAAATTTATTCAAAATAAATAGTTTTCATTCTACTTCAAGTATTAAATTTTTGAGTATTTTTAAATATAAGTTATTTTTGTTTTTAGATCAGTAAACATTTTTTTAAAATTCCTTTATTTTTTTAAAAATTTCTCAGGAGTGCATCAGAGCTCTTGGTAGAAAAGGTGCTCATCTTCCATTTCGAGCCAGCAAGCTGACCCAAGTTCTGAAAGATTCTTTCATTGGTGAAAACTCACGTACCTGTATGGTAAGTGCTTTCTTCATATAACTTATTAATCCAGATTTCTTACATATTATTGTATTTTGCTTTTTATTACAGCATTTTAAATTTACATTTTATTTGATACAGTTTTATTGTATATAATATATTTTGTCATCTACATCTTTAATATATATATTTGTTTTGAATAGTCTGAATTGGTGCTTTCCAACTTTTTTATCGCTGTGGATCAGTCAATATTTGATAATTTTACAAATGGTCTGCTGAGGGTGGGATGTTGATTGTTTATATTTTAAATTGTTTTGATTAAATAAATTTAATTTATTTAAATATGTCTTTAGAATATTAAAATACAATTACACCAAAAAATGAATATAAAGAAATTTCATAGAAAATCGCACAAACCCAAGAGAAGTAACAAAATACAAGAGAAGTAACCCATAGTAAATAAAATGGAAGTAATTTAATGTTCCTTGGGTGGTCCAATACCATTTGATTCTGGACCTATTCCGGCCTGGGGGTTGGCGACCACTGGCCCAAATGGTTTAATTTTTATTTTTTGAAGATTGTTTATTGATTCAAATAAAAGGGGAAATTCATTATTTAAATATTCTTCCAATTTAATATTTTTTTTCTGTATTTAATGTCATCTGTTTTTGTATTGTATTTTCATGGTGTTTCCACATTTAAATGTTTTTCAGATTGCAATGATATCTCCTGGAATGAATTCTTGCGAACACTCCTTAAACACACTACGTTATGCAGATAGGTTTGTATTGAATCGGATATTTTTTTATGTGTAGTATTTTCCATGCATTTTTATTATTGCCTAGTCATATTTTGCTTTCTTTCAACTTTTTAAAATTGTTTTAGGGTAAAAGAATTAGGTGTTGAAAATCCTGAATTGAAGTCAGCAGGCAGTGAAGAGCAAAATGATCAAAATAATGATTTGGCTCTTTTGTGTTCATCTAATGTAAGTTATATAGTTTTTTAATGTTTTTATTGACTTTTTATCTGTTTTTTATGGTGCCTCAAGCCTTATTACTGCTGTAAGCATTTTATTGTCATTTTATGTCAACTTCTTTTAAAAGGCAGTAGTATAAAATTTGGATAAATAAAAGTTAAGTTTCACATTTTTGTTGCATATAATTTCCAAGTTTTTATATATGCTTAGTTTTAAATTTACAACTTTAAAAATTCATCAAAAAAGATATTATTTTAGTCGCAAAATTTATCTTTGCTAAACTTTTGCTTTATATGTTACACCTTCTAAATTATTATACTTATAGTTTCTTGTATTTTTAATTGTACTAAAATCCAGTGGCTGCAGTAGCCAAGTGGTCAAAGTAAAGGACTCATGGCCTGAGTGTCATGAGTTCGAGACTAGTACTGATGAAGACTTGCTTTGCTGAGGGAGCTGATGTACATTAAATATATTGAGGCTCAAACATTCTCTCGTTAGTGTGATTTGGAAGTAAGGGGAGGGTGCCAGATCAAGTGTCATCCTTGTCACTTGACCATGGTTCAAAATTACATAGTCCATCACCAAAAGCCCTCAACTCACTGTACTAAAATTCAATCAAATTTGGTGGCTGCAATGTCCTAGTAGTTATGTTCATGAATTTGTGAGACATGTTGCAAATTCGAGTTGTAGTGCCACTGAAGACTTGCCATGTAGAGGATGTGCATTAAATCTATTGCGGCTTAAAGTCCCCCCATTTGTGTGGTGTGGTAGTTGGAGAGGGGGTGCCAGCTCAAGTGTCGTCCTCTTCACTTGATTGAGATGGATTGTCTTGCTTAATTTTATGATATTAATCAATTCTTAACTCACTCAATCAAGTTTGATAAATCTTAAGGTTTTAAAATATATTCATAAATACTTCCATTAATATTATCAATCTATTGAATAAACATCAACATATTAAGTTTTACTGTGATTCTTTCTTAAGAATTTTAAAATTAATAGTTGAAGTAATTTTCTAGATATGACATATACAATATTAAAGTATAGGTGAATTTTAAATACTTTTCTTATATGCAGGAGGGTGAACTGTCTGCTGATCTCTATTCATTTCACGAAGCTATTTCACACGTCCAAGAATTGGAAGAGGAAGTCCTTGATTCTCATAAAGCTGTGATAGAAGTAAGAATGACTTTTGTTTCTATAAATAAAAAATACTAATGTTAAAATGCTTTATGTTAAGAAATAATTTGATATTTGTGTTATGTTTTTGCTGTAGTAAGTTTAGCTAATTTTCAACTTTGTATGAATATTGTTTATTTTGTCACGTAATGTTTTCAGTGTCATTAAAGCTTCACATTATGTTTCTTATTTTTGTTGCAAAATAAAAGAACTGAGTCATTAGTGCAAGAAATGTTATATTATGTAATACAAAATCCTTCATATGAACTCAAACTCAGTGGCGTAACTGCCCATGAGGCCAGGGCCTACTGTGCCCATCCCAGTATACGTGACCATTGGGCGCTAAGGTGCATGAGCAGATGTCCCGATCAAGTGGTCAGTCTGAAGCGAGTCCCCCAGTGTTTAAGTCCCGAAGCAAGCTTGGTACTCATTTATCAACCCACTGCAGCAGGGATGAAAGGCTGAGTCGACCATATGAACTTGACTTTCTTAAATTAAACTTTTGTTTTTGAATTAAACTCATTTTGAACTGGAATTTTGTATGTTATTTAATGTTGCTTTTATCATCATAAGTATTTCATTTAAATACAATTTATTTCCTATGTTTGAGTGATGGTAATGTTCACTATAGGATTTTTTTCCTCAAAGCCTCAGTAGCTAAGTGGTCTTGGTCATGAATTCATGGCCAGTGTTTATTGAGCTGTTGGTTCAAATCATAGTGACTCTTAAAACACCTGTCATGTAGAGAGGCATGTTAAATCTCTTAAAGTTCAAATATTGTCATCGTCAGATGACCATGGCTCAATATTACAAGGTTTATCATCAATAATTTTCGAGTAGCATCAAAATGCAATGTTAATAAACAATCCAATACTCTTAGAAAAAATCACAGTTTCTGTTTTCAAAGACTTTCCCCCTTTTCTTTTCCCCTCAGGGGGATCGTCTTTAGATGAGTAAGGGTGTCACAATCCCGAGGTGCCCTAGTGATCTTTTTCTTTTTCTAAGGGTTTTACTGTCTTTGGTAAACACAGGTGATACGAACCCAGAGTCCCGAGTAATCCTTCTCTATTTTCAACCCTCCTTCTTGTCATTCAATTCATTCTTTCTTTTCCTGTCTAGATTACAGATAGATAAATTGTAATTATCCATGGATAACAATTATCAATTTATTTATTTAGATTATATTACTTATTATCCATATTAATATATTTTGGAGTTTCATTTTGTAATGCATTGATTTCATTTCATTCATCTTTTCCCCCTATTTTTTTTTTTAATATTTGTATTATTTCTTTGTTTTCTTACTAACACTGTTGGTTTCTGAACCTGCATGTTTGTCGTGTGTGGCATCCCCTAAAGAGGAAAATGGTGTCCTTGGGATACTTTTGCATTCCCTTTGGCCCACATTTTGCTGCTCGAGATATGCATCCACTGGGTATTCTTCCACAGATTGTAGTCTAGAGCCGAAATGTGTTAATTGTACGCAATCCCATCCATCAGACTCAAAATTATGCCCCAAGTGGAAAGTAGAAAAACAGATCCAGGAAATTAAAACTGATAAAAATATCTCCTATTTAGAAGCACGTAAATCCATTGTACCACAGTTATCCCAAACATGCTCTAGCAGTTAAACCTCCAGCTATATCTACTACTCAAATCGATCCAAATATAACAAATGTAATTTGTTGACCGTTGCAATGTCTGAAACCTATATAGTCTGCCAATCAGATGCCAAATACAACCACAGTTCCTGTAGTCTCCACATTGTCCTCATCAACTTAAGCACATCTACTTCCTTTCATATCAAGTGAATCTCAGATCTATACCCATTTCTACTTCTACTACCCCTTGCAATAGTGTATTTAATATTCCTGTTCGTTCAGTGCTAAAAGATCAAGTAAAAACCCTTTTCAGATCAAGAGAGAATTTTCCATCTAAATTACCTTTATTACCAACAAAGAAAAAGCGTACCTTTTCCTGCACCTAATAACATCCATTCCGGCATGTGAAAATCAAACTTCCTGTGTATCCACTACAACTAGAGCTTTGCAGCAAAATGCATAAAATCATTTGAAAAAACACAATTTGGCACCAAATAACCTTGATATTGAGATAAAAATGGCACCTCACAAACCCCATAAAAGTGAACCTCTACAGCAGCGATACTCAACCTGTGGCCCATTGGGCGTTTTTAAGTGGCCCCGTCATGGCCCATTGTTCTGAAAAAATTCATTTATTTATAAAAATTTGGTGAGAAATTCTTTGTTAAGAAATCACATATATTAAATTTGATTTTTGCTGTCGATGTCGTATGGGTACGAATTGATATTTTTTTCCTGATTAGTGATAATAGACAACAGTGGAATAGCGACTATTTTATAAATGGAACTAATTTTTAGCTATACTTCGTATCTTGCAAACGAAAAATATTGGTAGAAAATTGGTTGTTTCAAGATGATTGGGAAGTTGATTATTCTGTAGTGAAAAACAAGCATGGATCAGTAATTGTTTGATTTGTCATGAAAGTGTTGTAGTTAAAAGGTACCAATAAACAGGAATATAGTTCAATGACACTTTTCCTTGAAGATCTCTTTCAAGAGGTGATAAATAGGCTTTCTTGAATAATCTTTTCAACAGCAACAAAGTGTTTTGTCAGTGGTAATGTCACAGTAATAACAAAGTTACTCTGTGAAATTCGTTACAATATTGATAATCAAATGAAACTGTTTACTGATGCAGATATTGTGTAGGGGGATTCTTAAATGCTTCCAATTTAAAAAAATTCAGTGACAAAAATGAAAAATATAAAAAATTATAATTAAAAATAGCAAAATAGATAAGTTTTAATATTTTGATCAATTTTCCATTTTTTCCCATTTTCTATGTTATGTTGGTCTTAAAGTATTTCTCTCTCCCCTTCCCCCCATTAATCCTTCTGATGCGGCCCGTGTGAAAAAACTAACATGTATGTGGCTCGGTAGAAAAAAAAGGTTGAGTACTCCTGCTCTACAGGATTCTTTAGGCGAGGATATTATGATGAGGATAAATTCGTTTTACCTTCAAACACTTAAACAAAATAAAAATGGCTGAAAGTAATTGTTCTTTTGGTTTCATAGCTTTTAAAGGAATATAACTTTTGACGTTATGAGCAATTTTTATATACATAAAAAATATTTTATGTGTTTGGCTTTTACTGTTTTAACATTATCTGACTTGTTGGGGTGTGCCCCACCAAAATCTGTTTAATTTTATTTTTTAAATTGTACTTTTATATTTAATTAGAAATAAAACTTCAGCTACAGAAACTGTATTCATGAAAAATATTCACATTTTTTAGATAAGAATTTTAATATTTAACAATTGATTGGTGCAGTAGCTGAAATCGGCTCTTGTGCCATTAAACCCTACATTCACTCTCGCTCACTCCTTTTCTTTCTGTAAATATCCTTTTTGTCTTTTTAGGCATCAGAGAAATGGTTTAATAGAGACAATATATTACTTGCAATGTCCAATGATGTTGATTATGATGTTGATTGTAAGTATAAATTTTCTCTTTAAGATATATTTCCACTAATTGTAAAAAAGTTTTTGAAATTCTTAATGTTTAAATGATTTTTATATTCTTTCTAGCTTATGCACAACAATTAGAAGCTTTAATTGCTGAGAAAATAGATGTCTTATCTAAATTAAATGGTAAGTTTGAATTATTTTTCTTTAAAAAAATTGCATGAATTGTAGTAATTATCACTATTGCTACAATTTAAATTATATTGTTGTAGTAAATACCATAAAATCTGGTATAGAACACATACTAATAGTTTCAAGCTACATTTTTCAATTTTTAGGTACACTTGTCATATAAAGCACACCCATTTTTATGAGAAACCACCTGAAATATACATGTGCAATTCTCTAATGTTTTGAAGTCCTTTATTTGATGTATTATTTCAAGCTTTAGAGAAAACACTGTACCACAACCATTAAGTTCATAAGGAATGTCATTTCTTTTAAATAAACAGTACTTCGATATATACTGATGAAATAAATTAAGAGAATTTGCATATTTTATCGATTTGCATGAAAAGAACTAAACTGAATGAAAACCCCCCACTTCTAGATAAAAATGCAAATTGTAATTGCACACGTGTGTGTCGGCAGAGCCAGCAGAAAAACAGGCTTTATAAGTGCGCATAAGTTAAGATGTATTTCATTTGCCAGCATACCTTGGCAAATTTCTTGGTGTTATTTTAAAGCAATTGGTTCAATTCAAATTGTAACAGTGAATAACCATTAATGTTTAGATGATGGAACAAGGTGGCTAATTGTGGAAAAACTAGAAGCAGGCTGATGTCAAGTCCAGATTTGTAGAGAGTTA
>BMAV01009275.1:66893-83008 GCA_019973955.1 Trichonephila inaurata madagascariensis
TACACTTTAGCAACTCTTTGGATTTCTCTTTCACTTTTGAAAAAAAAAGGCTTCTTGTTTAATCGGTATTTGCGTATTATATTGCAACAATCGCCAACTCTATTAATAACTCGCCAAGTTGGCAATCCCGATTTCCTGCTGAATTGTCAACCAGGTACTTCGTTTCATATAATAGGTTACGATAATACGTAAGTACGGCTAAATATTCTGCTTTCTTATTTTCCGCATATTATATGCAATCCCAAAGTAAATTTGGAATATACGCTCATACCAACTACAGGGTGAGTTTTTTAAATTGACACTATTTAAAGCCACCTGTGGCTCGATCTAACAACCACAATGGCACCAGACTTGGTATGGAGATTAATGCTAACATGAGAAATAGGATTCCATAGAGAAAAAAAAATAATTCCAAAAACCGTTGATAGAGATATTCATAGCGCAATAGTAGCTTACCAAACCAAGAATCAGCATAAAAATGAGGCATGGATTCAAAATTCATATTTATGCTTTCCTATGCGGCAACGGTGCCAGTAATTTAGGCTATAAAACCAGCCCAAGTGAATGTCGACTTATTTTACCAAGAACACGCATTACCGGAAAAGCTGTATTACCTTAACTATCCACATCTTGGAATCTGTCAGCAGCTACGTAAGTGGGTTTTATCGCTTTATGCTTTGAAAGACATAATTAAGAAGTTCGAAGAAATAGGGTTACTGACAATTCGCCCGACAGAGGACATAAACTTGTGTCAGAAGACAACATATGTTTCAGCTGCAATCATCGACAGATCACAGGGAACCATTGTTGGTACATCAAATGTGTGGAAATTCCTTGTGACATGTCATATACAGATTTAGGAAATAGTGTGCAAAGAATAAACACAGAGGTCATGCTGAATGTGGTCGAATTTCTTGCCAGAGAAGTGAATGTAATGAGTAAAACCTCGATAAATATCCCTATCGGCAATTCTATGAACTAAATTTTTTTTAAGGAATCCTGCTTCCCATTTATTTGTCTACATGCCAAGTTTGGTGCCATTTCTTTTGTTACATCAAGTTACAAACATATCAATCACAAATACAAATATCAGTTTGAAAAAGAAAAGAAAAAAAAAAACGCCCTGTATTTTGATTTGGCGAGTTTATAGATTAGAATATACACATTTTCTTTTCTGGAAACCTTGTCAGGATTAATCCCTTCCCGGTTTTTCCTGAGCTGAGCTCAGGCAGGCGAAACGTACAATCCTGGCTCATCCGGAATGTAGCTCACGCACTGTGAAAATTTACACTGGGCACAATCAGTCTTTTCCGAATTATTTCACATGTGCTTTTTATGGTTTAGAACAATTGAAAAGTACCACTCGGTGGAATTTTCAACAAAAAGAGAACGTCTTTCTAGTCAACAACCCTCCCCCCCTTCACGCTTATCTGAAAGATACTTCGTTGACTACATTCCTCGACAAAGAAGAAAACAAATCCAACACTACAGTGCATTATTTGCTGCTCCAAGAGAGACAGTAAAGGAAAGAAGAGAAACAAGATTCTATTGTCCAGATTGCGATGTTGGGTTATGTGCAATCACAGTGTGTTTTCGAATTTATCATATATGACCAAACTTTGATTAATTATTTCATAACCATTTATGTAAATGCAAAAGCTGTAATTCCAGATAAAAGCCAGGTATTCTAAGCTTTATATTTATAGTTAGTATATATGAAAATATTGACTCAGATGTCTTGTAATTTATGTGCCTTACAGAAAGCCAACTTTACAGGTAAATTACTCATTTATTTAAATAGATTTTTAAAGCTTATTTTTCGGAAATTTTGTATGCGAATGGTGCTATCATGTTAAAAAAGATATGTATCTTTGAAAATATGCATTAAAAATTCATATTTTTTAGAAATAAAATGAACCTGGAAGGGGTTAAAAAGAAAGATCACTTGATGAGACAGGTTTCAGAGGTTCTCTTTTGATCACCACCCTTACTTTCAAAAAAGATAATCCATGAGGAATAGTACCTTGTATATTTCGTAAATTTTGTACAAGCAAAGTGAAAAACTCTAAATTCATCTAAATGTGTTTGCTTCTGTGCCTTGTTAAAGAAGTTTAGAACTTATTTGGTCCTTTAAATGGAAAAAAGAGTTTAAATTTTACACAGCATATAGCAGGGATGGCGAACTAATGGCACGCGTGCCATTGATGACCCACGACACAATATTTTGGGCACACCACCGATTTAAACACAGTTTGTATTTTAGTTTAAACTAACAAAACTCACTATGAAGTATTACGATCAAACACGAGTAATTCGTTGCGGTGCGGCGGGAAAAACACTCTTTTGTTATTGTCTTGCCTTAGTTACGTCGTGGACTACAATTGCTAATGATGCGAAGTTTGTCTACGCATAGCATAGTGAATTACGTTGACGCAATTGTATTTTTAAAGTTTATTTGTGTTATATTTACGATTTTTAACCATTATTTATCATGGCTAGTTCAGCTAAAAAACAGTAAGTGCAAGATAGTAAGTGTAACAAACAATTTTACACATGGTGGAGCTAGAAACATGGCAGGATTAGTAAAGGCGACAAATCGGTGTGTTTTATGTTCTGGAACAATTGTATGTAAAACATAGTCTGCAAAATATCTCCAGATACGTTTAACTGTTTGAAGAAGCTGGCTCACGCTTTTTTAATCATACTTTCATCTACCTGTGCTTCCGAGTCATTATTTTCACAGATGAGTAACATTAAAGATTCGCTTAGAAACCGTTTGGCATATGATTCTAATTCAGCATGCGTTCTGCTAAAAGTGTCATCTCACAATCTTAATGTAAGTTATTTGTCATCTAATCTTCAACAACAGAAATCACTCTAATGCAGTGCTTCTCAAACTTTTAATACTCGCGACTCAATATTCAATCATCATTTTCATCGCGCCCCCCTCCATACAATAACATTGTATAGAATTCAACAATACTATAATTTTACACTAAAGCTACAGTACGACTTTAACCTCCTATGTGCCACCAACGTATATAAACGTCTCGCTCAGCCAAAGCATAATCTTCTGGACGTATATATACGTCTTTCCGAAGTACGATCTTTTCTGTGCACTGCTAGCCATAAAATTATTCCTAAGGTTTTGAAATACAATAAAAGAACCTTGACAGTCTTTGCAAAGGATTTTGCTTATTATTCCTTTTCTCCTCCTCCCCCTTCCAATAGAACATCAAAATACGCGCGTCTACGTGGAAAACAGTGGCATTGGGGAGCAAATCGCGTAACTTTTAATCGACAGTTAAGGAATTAATTATAAACCGTACAAATCATCAAGATAAGTGTTAATACAAGCCCATGGGGTCACTGGTAATTATCAAACTTGTTCTTAACTTAGTATTGCTAAATTAATAATAAAATACATTGTGCAGTACAGGTACTTTTATAAGTGTATTATATCAGTGTAAATGTGTATTTTATATTTTATTATGTCAGAAAGTATTTTGTCTGCTTACTTTCAGTAAATTAATGTTTTGAATAATCTTTAGTTTTCAACTTTTCAATATGCTCGCGCCCCCTTAGTAGAGTTATCACTTCCCTCAAGGGGGGCACACCCCACAATTTGAGAAACGCTGCTCTAATGTTACTTTAATTTGAATTACATGTATAACTAAAACATTTAATACTATACAGTGTAAAATGTATTTTTTCATAGTAAATAAGCGTCTTGTGTTGGTAGTTTTATTTTTTTTTCTCCAAAAATCACAAATCAAAATTTGCTTGACGGCACGTCTATACCTTATTAATAATTTCTTAAGCAAAAATGGCACGTTGATCCATAAAGGTTCGCCACCCCTAGCATATGGGTTGTAATGGAACACACCGTAGACTTCGAAATGTTTCAATTTCTCTGTATAAGAATGTATTATATTGGTGGTTTTTCGAGGTTATTTGAATTGAACCTAAATTTCTTTCATTACACAGGCCTACGAAATCAAAGTTTTCGAAAAATACAAAAGTTTTTGGTGATTTTTTTGTAGTTAGGTGTTGATTTCGAAAATGGCCACCATTTTTTCCCCATCACATCGGGATTGAAAGTGACTATTTTATCTCAAACAAAATTTAGCATGTACCAGGGCCGGGTCTAGCAGTTTTGCAGCCCCGAACAAAAATGGAAAATGCCGCCCCTCTCTCTGTGTTATTTGTGTATGCTCGACTAGTTTAATTTACCTTTAGAATTCTTGCTAGACATTGAATATCTAATTTTACTTTAAATAATTTCCTCTACATACAGACTATTCAGTGATAATTTAATGCTATAATATTTCAATTATGATCTTTTCAGAATATGTCAGGTTATTTGAATCACTTCGTCGAGTATGTACTAAATCTCTTTAAAAAAGAAAACCGTGCCAGAAAAAGAAATTTAAACCCCCAAGGCTCACCACCTAGACGTAAGATTTCTCTTTCTTTTTTTTTCCCTTTCTTTTATCGTGAAATAAAAAAAAGGGTTTTCTTGTTTCATTATATTGCCTTTATATTAACATTAAATGGTACTTACATATTATATCATCGACCAATTTCGTCAAATCAAAAGACGTTGCCAAACACCGTGATATACAGCTGATAGTGAAAACCGTTCCTAACACAGTAAGAATAAAGATAACTGCATTTTGTGAGACATTTTTGAACTGTCGATGTCTTTTCGTTTCGCGAAATTGGTCGATGGTATAATACGTAAGTACCCATTAATTAAATTAGACAGAACAACAAATGTGCAGTGGGGCACACAAGAGGAGCGGGGTCCACAGATTCATTATTTAAAAATTTGTTTTTTACTGTTTTTTATTCCCGATAATCGACACAAATCAAAAGAACATGTTTGGCGGCGTATTAGGATATGATACAGGAATGGTGGTCTTTCGACCCTGGACATCCCTACCCCTCCTTGAAAAATTCTTGTGAGTGCCCCTGCAAATGTGCAATAGAGTAATGAAAGTTTTTCGAACATATATTCGATTTCCTTTAATCTTTCAATCTTCTGAGCACAATTTTCATTTCTTTTAACTTTGGAACAATAAATAAATTTTATGCTATATATGTATGACATGATTTGAAGTCAGAAACAGACTTAGATTTTAAAAAGGATCTTTATTTGATGAAAGTTAAGACATATTCTGACGCTAAGAGGCAGAGAGAAAAACGGACGCCACCGAAAATCTTAAGTGGGTTAACATTTAAGACACCGATAGCGGATTTCATGAGTGCACTTGAAAGTTAATGCTGACATATAGGGCTATTAAATATAACGATCTGGAATTAGACATGTTTATTGGTTAGGCCATATGTTCGGAAGAAATAAACGGGTGATTAGTTTGATACTTGAAGAGGTAAGGAAAAAAAAAAAAAAAAAGGAAAGTTAAAGAAGGGGATTTAATTTTTATCTAATTTAATTATCCTTACATGTATATACAGGGTGTTCCAAAAGGTCATTTGAAAATTTTATGTGCAGTTCTGTGAAACCTTGATCTTGCATAAGAAGTTGTGTCCAAAAACATAACTTGCCACCGCTAGAGGGTATTATTCGAGGGTGTACTACAGAGAGGGTCATTTGAGACGAGGAAATTGGAGAAGGTCGGTAAAGAGGAATTAACCAATATACATTACATTATGGCACCGCGGATAGAAATGGACGCGAGACACCTGTACCTAGAACATTTCCTAAATAATATCGGCCGTGTCTTGTATTGTTTGAACAATTGCACCGAAGATTAAGTGAGGCTAAAGCTTTTCGAGTAATCAGTCAGTGGCGCATTACACGAGCATCTTTCGTAGAGGAAGCTGTGCTACAGGAAAATTTATATGAACCGTAGAACAAGTATAGAAAAATTGAACACGACTTTGGTGTAAAAATGCTTCTTCGCTAAGCGTATGTTACGCGAGGACATACGCTTAGAGAGGACTGCTAAAAAAAGGGGAGGGGGAATTTAGCCAGTTTTATGACTATCCAACCTTCCCCATTTCTAGTTATAATGATGCTGAGCGAAATCCAATGGAGTGTGATAGATAAAAGTTCTATTTTCATCATTAATAAAAAGAAGTGCGAAACCGCCCTCCTAAGGTGACCGTTTCTTTGTTATCCGCGTGAGCTAGAGGTGTAGGGTTTACAAAAGGAATAGACATTTTTAAATTCTTAAAATGACTTTATTAAGAATGTAACTTAAGCCTCTAACAATTCAGATAATTATAGTTAAGAGAGAATCTATGATGAACAAACACACAATAATAGTTATACCGAATCGCGTAACTTGGACCACTATCAATATCTAACCCGCCCAATCTCACTTCTAATAATATTACGTCCTAATATCAAATAGTCAATCCTACCTTAATTTGATCGTAGTTTCAATACTATGAAGAGGCGTCTGGGCGCGTGTGCAATGGTATGCACCTTGACCTAATGGCTTAATCTTCAAGGTAACTTCTACTGGCTGTCAATTCACGCTTGTATCAATCGCTCACATAACATTCTCCAAATTGCCATACGACTTACTGAAACTTCTGTTATTTAAAAGCTATCTCATTTGCATTTCAGCTTCACGTTTCACTTCTTGGGTCTTGGTTGGAAAAGAGTTACCATTAATCTTGGCCTCCAAAGAACCCAGAGGACATGTTAAAAAAAAAGACGCGTGAGCCCGTCGCAGAAGGTTACATGCTTAGATCAAAGAGCAATAAACAAGTTATTGCCAGATTCAGTGATCTAAATACAAATTTAAAGCTTAATAAATAAACGTCGTTTAATAGCAATGTTATTAAATATAAAAATTATTTTTACTAAAATAACTATAAACTAAAAGTAAGAAGTAAAACTAGAATTTTAGGAATAAGGTTCTCAGAATATTTTTGTAATTTTCTACACTATAATAACAATAAGCTAGTAAAAAGAAATTTTGTTATTTTTATGAGCTACACTGTCGCCATCTATGATTTAAGAACAGAGATATTTAAATGAAGAGGAAATTCGCGGAACTATGAATATTTGTATTGTATTTTTTTTTAATAAAACATCCTTCTTATCCAAAGGCAGTAATCTAATGTTGCTATTTAGGATTTCTTTATAGTGATAACAATGATATATGTATGTTATTGCTTTCATTATTATTGTACTTATCATTATGGCAGGTTGCAATAGTGTCATTGAGAATCGCAAACTAAAAGAAGATATCGCCAAACACGCCAACAAGAACGTATGGGCAGCAGGTGATGGGAAGCAAAACAAACCGAAACCGTTTCCTGTTGCAGATAGTTGCTGCTCCAGCAAAACCCGACTTACTCCCTTAACATTCAACAAATTCTACGGACAGGGTGACGCCGAAACGAGAGGAAGTTACGACGTAGATGACAGAAAACGAATTGACAGCAAAAGCATCGACCACGATTGTTGCATCTTCCATGACGGTGGGTGACACTTGTTTTCATTGTCTCATAGTAAATCTTTTTTGTACTTGTGTATTATGCAGTCGATCTATTTCGTCAAATCAAAAGACATCGCCAGATGCCTCAATACACTGCTAATAGTGAAAACCATACCCGAACACAGTAATAATAACGATGATAGCATTTGGCAACGTTTTTTTTATTTGGTGATTTTTTTTTAACTTGGCTAAATTGGTTGAAGGCCTTTTTTTGAAGTCCGAATACAGTCAACCATCGACATGTTTAGGTTTGTTTACAGAACTGACGATATTAAAAGATTTGAAGGAATATTAGAACTGGGCACCTTCCGATCCGAAAACGAGTATCTTAGCCACCATGCCAAAACGATCGTCATAGCATGGAAGCTATTACTGGTTTATATAGATATTACCACCACACTACTCACCTGTCAGTGATTCGGCGAATAGGCGAACGAACGATACCATATTTGTGGCGAGCGTGTGAGCAGTTGCGTCATTTTGAGTACGATGGCTTTGAGGGTTGTATCATTCGTGCGTGACGGCTTGTGAGTTGCGTCATCGTGTGTGACGGCTTGGTTGCGTTATCATGTGTAACGGCTTGGTTGCATTTGAGGTGGATAGATGGCGCCACGACTGCTCCGGTTCTTTTGCATGGCTTGGGTCACTAACGAAAGAAGATTAAAATTGTTATGTACAAAAAAGGAGAATGCAATGACATACATAAGATGAGAATGCAATGATGTACATAAGAGAAGAATTCAATGATGTATATAAGAGGAGAATACAATGGTGTACATAAGAAAAGACTGCAATGACGTACATAAGAAGAGAATGCAAGGAGGAGAGGGGTTCAATCCCCCCTTGACCAGCATATTTTTAATTTTCACCACAGAGACTACCCTTATTTTTTTAGACTGCTAACCCTTCCCCTCTTAAGAAAAACCTGTATGGACCATTGGTGGAATAGATCTCGAACGTTTTCTTACTTTTACCTTTGACCACCAGCCGAAGTTTATCCTCTGAATTTATAATCACCATGTAGAAATAATTTTATGTTGAAGTTAAATTTTTTTGAAGTAATGCACTTCAAATCGCTTTCTTTCAAACGATATTTAAGAATTCCCTAGAAATATGCTTAATGCATTTTAGATAACATTGGTATGTGGTTAATTTTTTAATATATTTGAATTTTCTCACAATGGGCTGGAACAAAAATAACATGAAATAAATATTTTCTAAAATTTTACCATCAGCGCATTTTTTTTAAAATTAAAAAAAAAAAAAAAAATGTTTTTTAATGATGAAAAAGAATACATTTTCGAAATAATACAGAAAAATCCAACTGCAATTTTTTTTAAATCAGAACGTTTTGTATTTAAATCGTTTTTCCTTCCTCAGTGGCTTGACAGCCCAGGGTGGATCTTGGCTTTCTCAAGAAGCCTTTTCCAGGCCAACCTTCTGCCTGCTAGTGTTCTCCAATTCTTAGTTCTCAAAACTAGGAGATATTTTTCTAGGCCATCAATCCCTCTAAGATTTGGCCTGTCCTTTCATCGTGTGCCAATTGGTTGGGCATTGAAGACTTTTTTAGTGGTGCGGTCTTCGTCCATTCTGACAACGTGACCTACCCATTTAATTAATTCACTGCATTTTGATGAAGTTAACAATGTCAGATTCTTTATATGATTGATAGAGCTCGAAATGGGATCTTCTTCGCCAAATTCCATTTTCCTGAATTCCTCCAAAAATAAATACTAAAATCTTCCTTTCGTAGATACTTATGTGTTCTCATCTGTTCGAGACATGGACCATGTTTCACGTGTTAATACAGATCTTAAAAGACTTTTATACAACAGAACCTTTGTTTTTCTTTTGATTAAATTCGATTTCATATATTTTCGTATTCCATTAAGACATCTATTAGCCATAGTAATTCTCTTTTAGATTTCGGTAGTACAATCGTTTCTATTATTAATTTCCGAACCTAAATATAAGTGAAACTGTTAACAACTGTCCAAAATTATACTCTTCATAAATAATTTTTGGCGTGTTTAAATCTGCAATTTTACCTAAAGAAATATATATATTTAACAAACTTATAGCTTATATTCTAACTGTTAGCTTATATATTTTTATTTGTTATGTTTCAACATGCTTATCTTAATAAATAGTTATTTGCATTGAAACATATGAGTCCTTTTTTCACTCATAAGTTTTCTAAATTTGGATTGCACCATCTTGAAATAAATGTATGCCCATAATGAAATAATTTGTTGCAAATATAAGACTTATTTTTTTTATCGATCTAATTTATTTTAGGGTGTTCAAAAGATTTACAGCACTTTCTAACATACCAGATGCCCTCTAAGATTCGAGAACCTTCCTTCGGTCTGAGACGTTCTTATTCTTTGGAATTAAGACCACCCTATCTGGAGGACAGAAGCTGGACGACAGGACGGAAAAAATGTTCCATGCGTCCCAGTACTGCACCAGAAGGTAATTATGAAGGTCATTGGTCATTTAGAGTGGAGATTCTTAACACAAGGCCACGTGTCACAGATTGAAATTACTTTCAAAGAGGATTGGTTTATGGTACAGGTTGGAAGCTGTCAGTGGCGTACAAGTCAGTGGCGTACAAGTACAAGTGGGATCGGGGGTTCAAGTCTCTCCCATAGACCAACAAGTTTTGGACTTTAGCTTAAATATCACGTTTAGATACTTTAGACTACGTTTTTTACAAATATAACTTTTCCCATTAAAATAGTCTATGCACACCACTGTGGATCATTAAGATGTATGAAAACGATATGCAAAATACATGTGTTCTAGAAATGTTCTAGAAATTATCTGCTACTAACTATAAAAACGAGATATCTCTTTATACTTTGCTTATCAAGCAAAACTGAAAAACTCTGTAATGGATAGAGGTGACTTTTGGTTATTTCTCGCATTAGTAGAATTTCGAATAAAACTGTCTTCTCCTAATGCCCAAGATCTTGAACCAAACTGGAAACCCATTTGTCAAATTCGAAAAATGTGTCGTATTTCGAATAATAGTGGGACATTTTTTACCGTTATTTTTTGTATCACATTAAAAGCTTTCAAAAGCTTAGACTTAAACTTAAATTTTGAGATCAAAATTTGAATCGTTGGGAGTGATTAAGTAGCGCAAACGGAATTGTTTTCAGGAGGTGAAATTTGAAATTCCCTTCCTTCTGAACAGAGTTCAGTTATTCCCGATCTTGGTGTCGTAGATCAGGCAGCAACTACTACCTCCTACACTTAAAATAAACGAGAGAGGGATGATAAAATTAAATAAAAAAGTTGTTCATAACAGACATGAGCAATTTCTCCCCGCAAAATACCTGATTATGCAAATCACCCGATTTGCATGCAAAGTGTAGTACACAAGGATTTAACTGTATGTATGGATGTAAAGTTCTACTGCAAAGTGTTCCAGCCAATATAAAGGCTCGTATGTGGTCCCAACATGACGAAGCGTCTGCACATTTCAGCGCAGACGTGCGAAGTGTATTGGATACAGTATATCCAGGACGATGGATTGGACGGAGGGGGGGGGGGCTGGTAAATTGGCAGGAACGCTCTCCTGACCTCTCCTTCCTAGACTTCTTCCTCTGGGGCCAAATGAAGAGTCTTTTTTTACGCAAGCCCTGTCGACTCCCACGAGGTCCTGGTTGAGAGGATTGCCGTCATAGCAGGCGATACCCGGGCCTGGGGGTATTTTCTAATGTTCAACTGTCCCTCCGCCTGTGGTGTGAGGCCTGCATCTTTGCTGGTGGGTGCTTTCTCGAGAAGTTTTTAAGATTCCGCAAGAAAATCATGCGTGTACCATGTGTCATCATTCATTCAACCTTCATTCATGCGCACTACGTGCGTACATCAAATTGTTTCTTTATATTTTGAGCAGAGAAGTTGCTCATGTCTATTATGAATAATTTTATTTTAATTTTGTCATCCCTCTCTCGTTTATTTTACGTGTAGGAGGTAGTAGCTGTTGCCTGGTCTATGACACCAAGATCGGGAATAACTGAACTCTGTTCAGAGGGAAGGGAGTTTCAAATTTCACCTCCTGAACACAATTCCGTTTGGAACCTTAATCCTCCCCCCTTCTCCAACGAATCAGATTTTGAGCTCAAAATTTAAGTTTGAATCTAAGCTTTTGAAAGTATTTAACGTGATACAAAAAATAACGGTAAAAAATAGTTGTTCGTTACTCCAAAGTCTAAAGCGCCCTCTATCGACATTTTTTGAGCTTTGACTTTAAAATTTATTTTTCAAGGAAATACTGACAAAAAAAAAAATAATTTTAGCGAAAACCGCTAACGAATCGACCCATTTTTCCGTTTTTTGTAATCATTTGAAATTTCGGACCCTAAACTTTAATGGCACCTATCTCCTTCAGAAGACGTTTGGGGCCCTAAGTTTCCTATTTATTATTGTTTGTCTTGATGTGAACTATCACCCCTTAAAGTTTTGCCGCAGAGTTTAATTACACCCTGTATATTTTCCAATTTTTACCTAGATGTAAACTATAGTTTTGTAGTATTTATCATCTCCCCTACTCATAATAAGGTGGATTATTTATAAGAGATATCAAAAATTCCTTTTAAAGGACATGTATATCAGCAAGATCCAGTATATATATATATATTTCATGAGACATTACAGAACTCATAAATAGAACAGTACTTACCCAAAACTTTTTTCATATGATTCTATTTTGACAGCTTATTATATTCATAAACTATAAACCTCTTAACAACAATTAAAATTCGATTCACAAGGGTGATTTTGATAAGAAATTAAAAAGAAATCTCCTCACAGAGAAAGAAAGGCCCCAGACATCGTTTATATATCCAAGAAAACAGTCGCTCACTTTTACCTAATTTTTCTCAAAACTTGCAGTTACATAGTACAAACCAAAAGTTCGGGGACAAGGTGTAGAAAACCTTACCCTGAATAGCTCACAGTAACGAAGCACATTCACCTTCAAAGTAGCCTCCTTGGGCGACGATACACTTCTGCCAGCGTTTGCATAGCTCCTAGAAGCACAGCTTGAAGCCATTTTTCACAACCTCCCGTAAGGCTTCCTGAGATGCTACTTCCACTTCATCTGATGACACAAAATGACGTCCCAGTAAATGTTTTTTCATTGATGGGAACAGGAAAATGTCACACGGGGCTAAATCTGATCAATTGGGGGGATATGGAAGCCCGTTAGCACGAGTTTTTGCGTGGAACTCTTTTTACCAATTGGGATCGATGTGCTGGTATGCTGTCATGCAGAAGATGCCAGTCGTCACTCTGCCAGAACTGAGGCCGTTTACGAACGAATTTATTCCCTCAAACGACGTCTTCAAGAAGTATGTAACCTCAGCAATTTGGTCAAGTGTTTGGCGACGATCTTTTCGAACACATTCAGATACCAACGCGACATTTCCCGCGTTCCTTGAAGTCGAAGGTTGTCCGGCGCGTTCATTGTATTCGATGGATACTCAGCCCTCTTTAAAATGCCGATGTCATTCGTAAACCTCGGATTTCGCCATGATAGATTCGCCATACACCTTCCTTGACATTTCCAGAGTTTTCTCTTGGTGTTTTACCTAAGAGATGACAGAATTTAATGTTCAACGCTTTTCAAGAAAGCCATCTTTCTTAGATCGCGAAACATTGCTATAACTAGCTTCGGAAGATAACAGCTGCGGGTGTGGCTCGGTCACATGACATGGAGTAAACCAACCTGACCAGTTACGAGAGGGTTGGAAGAATCCATTTCAAGTGGTATAACATTAGGTACTTGCTTTCGTCGTCAACAATAGCAGCAGTCCCCAAATTTTTGGATCGTACCACGTATATTTGTAAAATTATGTAATATTAGCTGTAGTCTTGTTAATAAAATATTCGTAAATAAATATTTATCATGCAGTTATTAAGTTACCTTTCGGAAATTATCTTTCAAATTAGTACAATTTGAGGAATAGTGCTTCTTGTATTGAATTTAGTTAAATTCATTGTTGCACAAGTTACGGTTTTCGATTTCACATCGCTCGTATTCTTAACTTTCGATATCCAACTAATGGCATCCTTCGCATAGAAGGTGCAAAATTCTTCACATCTTCGGAACAGAGTTTTAGATTAAGAATTTAAACTCTGCAAAAAAAAAAAGTATTCTTATTCACAATGTTTTTTTAAAAATATTTTGAATAATTTTAGTGTAGAAATTTTTTACATTCGATCCAGCTCACGATGAACTCATTTAATATTGATTTTTACAGATGGCATCTACGAAATTTACAGAACCATGGAACCCTTAAGAGACTGCTCTGCCTATCGGAAATTAATAGAACCAGTCCATAAACAAGAACAAGGTAAAGTGAGGCTGCAATATACGTGATTATTTACTATATTTATATAGTCCTATAAATCCACTATAGAAATATTTCTAATTGTTTTACCTCTTCCCCGAGATTTAATAATTTAGTTCGTGACCTGATTAAATAATATTTTTTACAGGTGTAAATGAAAATAAATAAATAAACTAATGCATATGTACAAAGTTAAAATTGTTAATGCACTATAAAGTATTCCTGATACGCACGTGTCGTTGAACACTTTCACACCGGCAAATATACTTTCTGGCGCACGTAATCGAAGATTTCTGGTGTTGTATTCATTTTGTCTGCGCCAACGATGATTCTTCAATGCTACTTATTCTTGATCGGACATAACGGACCTATAGCTTGACCTCTTAACCCACGAGACCTAAGCCCACTGGAATTTTCCTTCTGGGGGGTGGGGGTGAGGTGCATGAAATCTTTAGTGTGCGAGATACCTGTGAACCAGACGGGAGATCTAGTAGCTAGGATTGTTCTTGCAGCAGACAAAATGAACACAACATCGGGAATCATCGGGAGTTTTCGCCAATCATTCTTTCGCACTGTTCAACAACACGTATGACCACCGCCTGCTGTGAGTCCTCTGAACGAAAAATTAGATTGTGCAACTTTTGGTATCCTTCATTCACTTTTACACCACCATAATAGCTTAGGTTTAAATTCTAGTTTTGTTCTTTTCTGCCTCTCAGAGGGGAATGTGATCCTACGTCTCATGGTAGTTATTGTGCATCCAGGTGGGTTGTATCACTCCTTTAATTAAGTAAAAACAATTTAGAGAGAGATAGACTCTTCCTGTATTCTTTGATTCTTCTTTACTAACTCGCTCGAGGTATCCTTTACATAAGCCAGTAGCAGCTTCCGGACAGTGGTGATCACTTTTGTGCAGTAGTATGTTTCGTGCTTGCGGAACCGAAAGTCACGGGCTCTGTCCTCCGGATTAGCACTTCTTCATAGGTGACCTTGGCTCAACTGAGAAAAAGGCAATCTTCTGATCTGTCGTAGCCTCATCTACTCTCAAAAACAGCAACCAAAAACTCGTCAGATTCACTTAACGCAGCAAAGTCGTCAGACTCACTTGACGCAACACCTCCACTAAACAGCAACAACTCACACGCTCACCATAACAACTGTATCGTTCGTTCGCCTATCCACCGACTCACTGGTGGGGGAGTGTGTAGCGGTATCATCTACATAAGCCAGTAACAGCCTCCGGACAGTGTTGATCACTTTTGTGCAGTGATATGTTACGTGCTTGCGGAACCGGAGGTCAAGGGTTCTGTCCTCCGGAAGTACGCCACTAACTCTTTATTAGGCCCTAGTTGAACTCGCAGCCTGGCGGAAAAATAAAAACACCACGATAATGTCGATAATTTATGAAATGTTATTTCATACGTCAAAAAGATTTAGATTTGCGTCTCAACAGCTTCGTATTTTAAAAAGCACAGTTAGTGCCAAAAAAAGAGGGGACTAAAATTAAGAATTTACCTTAATCGAAATATTCTATTGACGTTATACTTTTCTTCTTGGTGTCTTCTAGAGAGAAGTCGACCGAAACCTAGCAGAATTCCTGTTTACTCCAAGAAGCATTGGGAAAGTGGCCCTGCTAAAGAATATGTCAAAATCCCATGTGAGTGCGGCAAAGACTCCTTAACGAACCCTTCGAACAGGGGTTGGCGGTTGGAAGGCCACGCCATTTACTGTCCTAAAGCGGCCATTGCTTATAGATGCTACCTCAACAACAAGCTGGAATCTCTGTTCAGGGTGATATCCAAAAGGCAGTACTGCGGCAATATCATAGATTCCTCCAGTCACGCTCGGTGGATGAGAATGGCGGGAATATACCAAGACGAAGATGCCAGCTATTTCAAGAAATTCGCCAAGTAAGGTAGATTTTAAGGCATCCAGATTTTAACATGGCTCAGAAATTCAGCAATAAATAAAAAATTATACCAGGTGCTCGAAAAGTATGACTACACTTTCAAATATTAATTAAACAAACAAACAAACAAAGATATTCGCTTACGGTTTTTTGTTCCATCATGCTTTTTTGCACGATTCAATATGCGCACCATTAGTTGCGCGCAATACATGAGTTAGTGCGACCTTTCTGGCTACATTCCCTAGGTCATTGCAATATCAGCAATCTGAATAGCCACTGTAATTCGACTTTTCATTACATCTAAAACTCAGTGGCGCAACAGCCCATCTCAGTATTCGTGACCTTGGGCTCTGAGGTGATCAG
>BMAV01009275.1:83108-109856 GCA_019973955.1 Trichonephila inaurata madagascariensis
GATTCAATGTGCGCTCCATTTGTTGCGCGCAATACATGAGTTTGTGCGACCTTTCTGGCTACATTCCATAGGTCATTGCAATATCAGCAATCTCAATGGCCACTGTAATTCGACTTTTCATTACATCTAAAACTCAGTGGCACAACAGCCCATCTCAGTATTCGTGACCTTGGGCTCTGAGGTGATCAGCAGATGTTCCGTTCAGGTGATCAGTCTGATGTGAAATCCCCAGTGTTTAGTTTCCAAGCAAGCTTCCTTCCTTACTTCCTCAGTGGCACGACAGCTCAGGGTGGGCCTTGGCCTTCTCAGGAAGCCTTTCCCAGATCATCCTTCTTCCTGCCAGTGTTCTCCAATCCCTAGTTCTCAAAACTAGGAGATCTTTTTCTAGTCCATCAATCCATCTGAGATTTGGTCTGCCCTTTCTTCGTGTGCCGATTGGTTGAGCATTGAAGACTTTTTTAGTGGTGCGGTCTTCGTTCACTCTGATAACGTGACCTGCCCATTTAATTCGCTGTATTTTGATGAAGTTGACAATGTCAGATTCCTTATATGATCGATAGAGCTCTAAATTTGATCTTTTTCGCCATGTTCCATTTTCCTGAATTCCTTCAAAAAATGAGCCTCAAAATCTTCCTTTTCGTAGATACTTATCATGTTCTCATCTGTTCGAGACATGGACCAAGTTTCACGTGCATATGTTAATACTGATCTTAAAAGGCTTTTATGCAATAAAACCTTTGTTTTTTATTTGATTAAATTTTATTTCATACATTTTCGTATTCCATTAAGACATCTATTAGCCATAGTAATTCTCTTTTGGATTTCAGTAGTACAATCGTTTCTATTGTTAATTTCTGAACCTAAATAAGTGAAGCTGTCAACAACTTCAAAGCTATGCTCTTCAATTTTAAAATGGGAATTGTTAAAACGTGATTTAGTGCAAGGCATGTACTTCATCTTATTCTCATTGATCTTCAGTCCCATCCTGAGGGTTTCTTTCTCAAAAGATAAGAAGTCTTAGTGCGATGGGTGTTCGAGCGATGATATCAGTGCCATCAGCAAAAGCCAACAACTGTACCCAAGCAAGCTTGGTATTCATTTATCTACCCACTGAAGGGATGAAAGGCTGAATTGACCTTGCCCAACCCGGAATTTGAGCCCCAGACCTGTGGCTTGGTTTCATTTCCTCCTTGTTATTAATTGAAGATTGATAAACAATGTTTTTCCCATACCTTCTAAAGGCGTCATGGCTAAGGATCTGGCCAAAGGGTGGCCAAGCTATTGGACTTTTTTTTTCCATCCATCGCCCAGAGAACTTTTTCTCACTTCCACAGCCAACGATTCCAATTAATTGTATAACAACAAATTTATTAATGGACTAGGCCGAAAAAATGACTACATGAAGACGAATCGACGAATATGTGTTACCACTAAAGTATGAAATCCGTTATTTCATAGAATAACTTGGTATTTCATGAAATAACTAGACAAGTTAATTAAAGTATATAAAATTATTGTGAATTCTACGATTTAACTAGGTATTCTATAGACCAAGGGTGGGCAGACTTTTCCCGGACGCGGTCTACTTCTAATTTTTTCAATCTATTGCGGTCCACCCAATGTCAGTGGCGCAAACAAGGAGGGGAGAGGTGCACTAGTCCGGACTGTCCCCCACAGCCCATGATTTATTTTTACCGATTGATACCACGTATACAGTACGATAAACTTAGGTAGTTGTTATTAATAATGTTTTTTTCTATTATTTAATGCTGAGTATTTATTTAGTAATTTATTTTTTACTGTTTTTTGTTCCCGACAATCTCTACAAAATTAAAAAAATATGTTTGGCTGCTTATTGTGCCATGACACCAGAATGGTAGACTTTCGACCCTCAACCACGCCTCCACCCTTGAAAAATTCTTGTGTGCGCCTATGTTCAGTGTCGTAGATGTGGTGAGGTAGGAAAAGGTTTATAATATTTATTATAAATGAATAATAAATATGGAATATGTACTTACAGAACTAAAATAAAAAAACTAACGCTTTTAAAACTGCGTTTAAAGCAAAACGCAAAATACAAACATAATAATAATTGCTACAGTTATAATAATGTTAAATAATACATTTACTATCGAACAATTCAAATTACATAAATAAAAGACATTTTTATCTAAAGTTTATCTCAGTTTTTATCTAAATATTTTTATATAAATTTAGTTTTCGTTGTTATAGTCAGTAGAAGATTTATATAGTCTGCATACACTTCAGCCAATCTTGAATATTTCCGCTTATAATTACTAACTGCTAAAATTTTCAGGTGCTCACCCCAAAATGTCTCGGCGGTCTACCGGTCAATCGCGATCGACGTAATGCCCACCCCGGCTATAGACTAACGATTACTTGATCGTTGAAGTTACACGTTCTTTGAACCAGTTCTAGCAGCTTTAGGAAGGATTTTTCCGATCAGAAACTAGAGATGGCAGAATAAAACAATTATACTCTGGATATCAATTCAGTATATGTCAGCGAGAATTAATTTCTATTGAAGAAGTTCCAAATATTGACACGATGCTTCGATATGTTGTAACAACTCAAAGGTGCGGTACTGGAAAAGAATTTAAAAAGTGCTTGTGTAAAACAAAAAAAACAAAAAATGTGTAATAGTAAAAAATATGCTTGTTTCAAAAATAATAAACAGTGCAATCCGAAGTGTCATCACAGAAATCCTTGCTCTAATAAATAATGAAAAGTAAAATAAAGGTATCCCATAAAAGTTAAATTAATATTCTCTTACATTTTTGTATTAAAAAGTTTACCCAATGTTTTTATGAACCAACAGTTTTCATTTCCCGCCATGTATTTTTGTTGATAATATTTAAATAGAATCTATTTTTGAAACATATTCTTTTTTTCCTTTTCTGTTAAACTGATGTTAGCAATATGTGCGATAATAAATTACATCATCTGTGCTTTTCCTTATTATTTATCAATTAATCATCCGCAATAGGGATAAAATGTATTTTTCAAAAGATTCTAGCTGTTTATTATCAATTGATTTATAAAATATGTTTAAAATTGTTTATTTTTCACTTTAATGGTCTATCCTTAGTTATTTCATAGAATAATTAGGTAAAATATGAAATGTTTCATCTATTATATACTTTAATTGACTTGTCTAGTTATTTCATGAAATACCCAGTTTTTCTATGAAATAATTGAATTATACACTTTAACAGTAACATATACACAAAGAAATATTAAAACGGATTATTTACAGTAATGGAGACATGCACTCATTGTTTACATCGCTTCAGAAACGGCTCTCTTGAACAGTTGAACTAGCAAGAACTCAAATAGGTAAAATCTCTTAGTTTTATCGCAGACAATGTACAAGCAGATTTTAATCTCAAATGCCATTTCTGAACTCAGAGGTACTTTATTAGCATTTATTAGAGGTCCAAAGTTAGCCTCATATAAATTTCCAGAAGAGTCGATTCCAGAGACTTCTTGTTGGTTCGTTGGTGGTGTAATTTGGCTCCAAATTTGTCTCCAAGGGCGATAAAGTCACCCATATGATAACCCTGCTCATATATTTTTGGGTTTTCTATTTATCTTATTCAAGTTCATACTGGGAAGAATACTTTCCCTGTAAAACACTTTTTTCCACAAGCAGTATATCATTGCAGCGAAAGTAACATACATGGTATATTTCAATGTCAATTTAGTGGACGTTTACGAATCAAATATGTTCAATAAATCAATGGTGTTGACTATTGGTTCTCAAATTTAAACTTCTTTATTTTCTGAGATTAGCATTAAGCAATTAGTTCATTGGCGATAATTAGATAATGCAATTTTTTTCTAATCTATCTATTATTTTATAGTTTTGAATATTAAGATTGAAAATTTATAGTTTTTTCTCTCTTCTAAAACAGAAATCGAATGGTTTTGCCCATCAGTGAGTACAAGAGCGCACTGCAGAAGATGTGCGAAGAGTGTAACATGGATTACTGGGAAGTTCTACGAAGAATGACCAACATTGAAATAGGAACTTCAGGTATGTACGATGCTTTTAGAAATGTCTGTTCTGTTTTTAAAAAATTCGTAAAAAATAAGAGTCTGAAGAGAAGGTACTGTTATCTTTTTTAACTCGAAATAATTCTCCCCCCTCCCTCCCCTCTTTTTTAAAAAAAAAATCAAAATGAGAATCAAAATTTATTACTTCAAATACAATAGTTCATTTGTATGTGTATAGATGGCGCCACGTCTTTTTTATTATTTTAATAAAATTTTGCTTCTTGGAACAAATGCAATTGACGTTAATACTCACACAACTCATGTTTAATATTCACATTCCATTACACATATTTTACGAAAATCTCTGTAACTTTGATAATAATAAATAATTTTCCTTTCATTTTCAGCAAAACATTTTGTGGAAAATGAATTGAAAAGAATTTGTTTCCTGATCCTAATTCTAGATCTATAGTTCTTAAACTTTTTTAACACACGGACCCATTTTTATGATCAAAGCTTCCCCTCGGACCCCTTTTTAAAGTCAAAACTTTCCTAAGGACCTCCAAGTGAAAAAGCTACGTAAATGCATTGCATAAAAAAATCACAAATTTAAAAAAAAAAAAAATTGTTGAAGAATTATTCCTTGAAATTATAACTTTTGTTTAAAATAAATTTTAAAAAAAATAATTACTTGGATGAACTTGATGAGATGTTATGAGTGTATTTATGTCTGTCTCAATGTTTATGAATAACAACCGTAAATTCCCACGAGCACTAGTTTTTGGTTTCTTTCTTTTCTTTTCTTTTTTTTTCAATTCTTACTCTATTAGTTCGCACTGTCTATATATTTATTTATTTATATATTTGTATATTTATTTATTTATCTTGGTGGAATTTTCAATCGTTCATAAAATACATTTTAAAGCGCTCAATTGAGCTGAAATTTTATATACAGGATCATTTTGGATGACAATACAATAATTTAATTATAATTAATACAAATTAATTGATTAAAACTAATTATTTAAAGAATTACAAATACAGCCACGTTGGTGACTTAGCGACCCTTTTGGCGACTTGTGTCAAAACTTGAAAAGGTTTTTATTTCTCACGTGTTAAAGCATTCAGTTGGACTGAAATTAAAAGGACAACACGATACTTTAATGATAATTAAAAAAACTAATTACCACTTAATGTTGTGATTCTGTCCTATGTATATACATATTTATATTAATTGTAACTATTTAATAAAAAGTAGCTAAAATAAAATTTTACTTTGTTGATCTAAATAGGAATTGACTTAACATTTTTTTATATTACCTGCTATCAGAATATTCAAATGCATAAACGTGTTTCATAGCAAAATCAATATTAGGTTGGGGAAAAAGAAATCCATTATTTTTTCGGTATATGGCTGTAGTGTCGATATCTCGTGAAGTATATCAATCAGACAATTTCAAATTTATGCTCGTTGTCAAGGTGACATTTCACACTAAAAAAATTCTTTTGCTGTTTTTTTGTTTGGTCCGTTCAGTTGTGAGTTACAGGGTGATAAAAATGGAAGTCAACACAGAGAAAATTCGGTACATTTTAGAGTTTTTCTTTGATAAAGGCCAAAATGCAAGCCAGGCGGCTAAAATTGGGAATGGGGTTTATGGTGTAACAGCTAATTATGTGCAATTTTGGTTTTATCGATTCCATTCAGGCAATTTTGATGTTTAAGATGCACCTCGCACAGGCAGGCCTGTCGTCGAAAATGTTGATAAAATCACATAAATAATCGAAGTTGACCGGTATGTTAGTAGTCGTAGCATCGCTCGGGAGATCAAAATCGACCATAAAACTGTTTTAAACCATTTATGCAAAGTTGGATTCAGAAAGAAGCTCGATGTTTGGGTCCCACACCAATTAACACCAAAAAACATGATGGATCGAATTTCCATCTGCGAAGCCTTGGCCAGACGAAATGAAATCGACCCATTTCTTAAACGGATGGTGACTGGGGAGGAGAAACGATTCCATACGACAATATTGTACGAAAACGATCGTGGTCAAAACGCGGTGAAGCAGCTCAAACGGTGGCCAAACCAGGACTAACGGTCAGGAAGGTTCTACTGTGTATTTGGTAGGACTGGAAAGGAATAATTTATTATGAGTTGTTTTCGTATGGCCAAACACTAAATTCAGATCTCTACTGTCAACACTTAGACCGTTTGAAGCTAGCGATTGACCGCAAACGGCCAGAATTGGCCAACAAAAGAGGTGTTGTGTTCCATCAACACAGCGCCGGGCCATACACGTCTGTAGTGACTTTCCAGAAACTTTGGAAGCTTGGTTGGGGAGTTTTAATGCATCCATCATATAGTCCGGACCTGGAACCAAGCTATTACCACCTTTTTCTCGTATTGCAAAACTTCCTGAATGATAAGAAATTGGGATCAAGAGAAGATGGTGAAAATCGATTCCTAGATTTTTTCGCCAATAAGGGCCAAGACTTCTATGAGAGAGGCATTATGAAGCTACCTTTTAAAATGGAAACAAGTTATATAACAAAACGGTGCATATTTGACCCAAATCGGACAATCCGAAACATGTTAAAGTCTTGAATTTCATGCAAAAATAATGGATTTTTTCCCCCAACCTAATATTAAATGTTAAAAATTTCAGATCTCTCTCAGAAATAATTTTGATTATTTCTTCCTTAAGCTTAGGGATTACGGTTGTCAAAAGTTGTTTATTATACAATTTTTTTTTTGTTTTTTTTGTTTTTTTGTTTCTTAAACAGATTCGAATTCTTCTTCTGCCAGTTGGAGAAGTGGAAGATAAACAGAAAAGAATAAGAAAATGAAGAGAATCGCAAGATAACTAAGTGGATGAGTAATTTAAATGATTCATTGATAACATATGATTATAGAACTCTCATTGTAGGCATTTAATTTCTGAGATTCACGATTTTCATACAATACATTTCTCTCTAGATGTTTTTTTTTCATAAATAAAATTAATCTATTTTAGAATGTGTTTGTTAAGTTTTTCAAAAGTAATTTTCTTGGAAACGATAGGATTCTTGAATAGATATAGTTTCCATTTTTCGGATCTTTAAAAATAAAATAAAAAAGTTTGGAGGAAGGCTTATAACATTCTTTTTCTTCAACGAAAGATAAAATCAAGTAAGGTAAATAAATTTAATAAAAACTGTGGATGAGCGTACTTGATCATTTGGTTAGAATGGTACGATTTTTTAATTCAGTTTTCTCCTGAAAAACAATAAAGACTTGTAACCAATTGCTATATTTATTATTTATTGTTGTAATAGCTACTAGATGGCGCCACCAGACAAAGTACTTGCGTGGTTTCCCTTTGGTGGTGAGTCATTAAGGCTGCGGATATTCTGGTGTGACCATCTTGCGGGAATCCCTCACAATGCTGTGCTGTATATATATATCCCAGAACCAGTGGCGTAACGTACAACTCCGCAACCCTCGCATCGCGGGGAGCCTCCACCCCTCAGGGGGCTCACCTTCTTTAGTTGAGTACGGGTGTCACAATCCCGAGGTACCCTAGTGATCTTTTCCTTTTCTCCAAGGGGTTTACTCTCTTTGGTAAACACGGGTGTCACGACCCCGGGGTACCCTAGTGATCTTTCTCTATTTTTGACCATCTTCTTGTCATAAAATTTCATCTTTTCTTCTTTTCCCGTCTAGACCACTAGTTCAAGATGTACTTTGTACAAATATAAATTTTTTCTAGTGAGAAAATTTACAATTATCTACTAACATATTTTCCTTTGCATTCTGCCTTGCGTTAATTTAATTTCTTTTTCGTATATTTCTTTCGATATTTTGATTATGTTGCTTTATTTGTTTTCGATTAACACCGTTGGTTACCCAACCCGCATGTTTGCCGTGTGCGGCGTCCCGTAAGGAGGAAAATGGTGTCCTGGGAATACCTTTGGCCCTCGCTTCGCTGTTGACGGGAGGCAGGAGTGAGCCCGCTCCTATCAATTGGCTGGTAGTACCTCTCTTCGGTGTCCCCGAAGAGACACTGCTGTAGGGTTAGTGCTGCAGATAAGGGGTGTCGGGTTTACCCGTTGGATCCTCACCCTGGACTGTATCACTATATTCTGGGTGTACTCTGGGTAAGCGCCGTGCCTGGTTTTTGGCCAGTTGACCGGCACACTGCCTCCCTTGTTGGACTCCGTGGTGGGTGGAGGCCCGCCAGGACGAAGTTATGTACGCATACTTATGGATCCAATGCAGCTGTGCCCGGGTAAAGGCCTCGTATTACCCACTCTCAACATTGACAAAGTTTCAACGACTGCCAGAGAGAGATTTTTATTACTTTCACTTGAAAACAATGAGATGTCGAAGAAATCGCCCTTTGCAATACAAAAAGCTCTCGTGGGAATAGGTGGAGAACCGAAATCAGTAAAACGATTGCGTTCCGGGGATCTACTTATTGAAAAAAACTCTGCTCTTCACACACAAACTAAGTCCTTTTTTCTAGCTAAATCTTTACTAAATAGTCCTCTTACGACAAGTCCGCACAAAACTTTGAATTCCTGCCGCGGTGTTATTTCCGAACCTGACCTGTTGACCACCCCTGATGCAGAAATTCTGGATGGATTCTCTGATCAGGGTATTATTCAGGTCGGAAGAATCACAATAAAAAAAGATACAACTGTTATACCAACCAAACACTTAATTTTAACTTTCAGCAGCCCCACACTACCCCAAACCATTAAAGCTGGTTATTTAAATTGTAAAATCCGTCCATACATTCCGAATCCTCTGCGCTGTTTCAAGTGCCAGAGGTTCGGACACTCACAAACTTCCTTCCGCGGTCAACTTACTTGCTCTAGATGTGCATCTGTTGGACATGCTTCCACAGATTGCAGTCTAGAGCCTAAATATATTAACTGCTCTCAACCCCATTCCCCTGATTCCAAACTCTGCCCCTAGTGGAGAACTGAAAAGCAAATCCAAGAAATTAAAACAAATAAAAATATCTCATATCCTGAAGCCCGAAAATTAATAGTCACACAAATATCTCAAACATACGCTCAGGTTGCAAAAACATCAACTGCAATGACAACTCAAACAGATTAAAATATTACAAAAATAGTATGTCCAACTTTAAAACTACTACAACCTTTAGCATCTGTTCCGAAAACAACAATGCCTTCTAAAATTCCTACAGTTACCAAATCATCTACATCAACTCAGGCACAACTCTTACCATCCACATCTTCTGTAACGGTTACATCATCATCAGAATCTCAACCCCCTATTTCTGTAATAGATACTGCTCCCACCACTTCTAATAACAATAACGAAACTTCTGATACATCTAAAATCCCACAGAATGTTAAACAGAATTAAAAAAATAGAAGAAAGCGCCCAAAAGTATAGAAACCAGAAATTGAAATAAAAATGGCTCCACATAAACCCAGAAAGTAAGCACCTACGCGGAATATACTACTGATGATGAAGACATGCTTATGTGTGACGTGGAGGAGGAACTCGAGCCAGATCCTACGGATATATTCGCCATAAAAAAATGTTTTACAAACAATCCTGACAATTATTTACGCGCGTTAACTCCAACCCGATTCAGGAAAAATAAAAGCTAATTTTTGGTAACTTGTATTGTCCAACTTTGTTTTAAACTAACATGATCCATTCGTCTTTTTCTATGATTTTATTTTAAGATACAGTCTGACTTGGTGGGGGAATCCCCATCAAATTTTTCCTTTAATTTACTTGAAAACGATTTTATGTGATTTGAAATTTTAACTTTTTATTTTTAAATATTTTATAAAACATTTTGAATTTTTTTTTAACAAATGTTGGGCGCAGCATAGCGAAAATTGGCTCTTGCGCCATAAAACCCTACACTCACTCACTCACTTGCGGGGAGCCCAGGGTTCTGGGGGGCCCAAAACTTGATTTTGCAAGGGGGGGGGGGCAAATGTTCTCCGTTACGCCACTGCCCAGAACTGTAAAAAATTTACTGTATAGAATGTCCAAGAACTGTTTATAGAATGTCTATGTACCGTAAATAAACTGTACTTAGCCCTGAGATGAATGAAAACTGCTCATCGAATGATCTATCGATTCATCCCAGCGGGCTGTAGACTGAATTTATTTAGAAATATGACATTTTTATAGTCTAAAATATTGATAATTTCGTTTGAATCAAATTTATTCTGGAAGCTACTGATGACGGACCTCGTAACTCCGAACCACGAACCGGTAGGTATATTGACATATAAATTAGTTTTTATCTCTTTTATTTTCCACATAAGGTTTTTAAGTTTCAGTTTTCATTTAACATTTGAAATACTTTCAGTTCTTACACATGGTGAATGAAAAATATAACATGAAACTAAATTCAAACATCATAGTTCATGAAATTTACGACCATTGACTATTTGGCTACCGTTTGATTTCATTTGTTCCCTAATATAATTCAATTTTTGATTTAAATTCCCTCAAGAAATAATATGGTGTGACAAAAACCGGACTCCCTTGCAGCGTCATTTACCACCTACAAACATCGAGTTAGATCTATGAATTCAAGAAATAATATGCTCATCAGACTCTAAATATATACAATAGAGATGGCTAACCTTTTTGGATCAACGTGCCATTTTTTCCAAAGAAGTGTCTAATGACGTATAGACATGCCGTCAAATATTTTTGACTTGTGGTTATTGGGAAAATAAAATTAAATACGAATAACACAAAAATCTATTTACTACGAAAAAAATACTTTTTGCGCTGTATAGTTATAAATGTTTTAGATATTCGTGTAATTCAAATTAAATTAACATTAGTGTGACTTCTGTTTTTGCAGATAGGATGACAAATAACTTATATTAGAATTTTAAGGTGTTAATTTTTGTAGAATACATGCTGAATTTGAGCCATCTGCCCATTGGTTTTTTAGCAATTAATTATTTTTGCTGTGGTTCACTTTTTTTGGCAAGAGGGTTTGTGATTTGTTTCAAAATACAGTTTTACAGACGATGTTCTGCATACCACTATTCCAGAACATAAAGCACAAATCGCTTTATCGCCGTTACTAATAATGCCATGTTTCTCGGTCCACCAAATTTGAAAATATCTGTTACTCTTACTAACTTGCACTTTTTGTTCTTTTTATGAACTAGCCATGTTAAACAACAGTTAAAAAAATCATGAATATAAACCAGATAAACTTTAAAATACAGTTGTGCCAATGAAATTGACTGTGCTATGCGTAGACAAACTTAACATCATAAGCAATTGTAGTCTACAACGTAACTAAAGCAAGACAATAGCAAACGAGTGTACTTCCCGATCACTCGCGTTTGTTCGTAATACTTTATAAGGAACTTTGAAATTTTGAAAAATAAAAGCCAACCACTTTGATCACTGACGTGTCATCAATGGCACGCGTGCCACTGGTTCGCCATTCCTGGTCTATATGCACGTAGGCCAATGGCATGTATTCTGTTTGATAGCAAGACACCGTGCAACCCGACGAAAGTAGACTACTGAACATCGAAATTGGATGAAGAGTGATAAGAGTAAAGTACTGTTTTCAGACTAGTCCCGATTCAGTTTGGAGTGGGACACCAGAGGTGTTTTGGAATGGTGAGAAAGGGGCATTCAAAATAACTTTATATTCGTTCAAGAATGATCACATTACAGACGAGGTAGTATGATGGCATGTGCTAGAACCAGCATAGGGGGACGTACTGACCTGTGCATGTCATTCGGAGTGTCAACTTGATATGGCTGAAAGATATGCAGACGAGATCCTTAAACTCCATGTCATACTTTACACTGCAGCCATTCCAGGATAATCTCACATTTCTTACAGTTCTTCTTGTGGAGAGCTTTCTCGAAGCTAAAACAATATAGCGTATGGAGTGACCAGCATGCTTACCTGATATTAGTCCGATAGAGTATTAGGGGACACACTCGGACGATGCGTTGTTGCAAGACCAAGGCATCCTGTTCTTGTCCAAGACGTGGGCATCGCATTTCGTCAAGAGTGAAACAGTATATGCCCCAAAGTCATCGATAATCACATCAAATTCTTGCTAAACAAGTGTGCGATAGTCTTAGCAGTTCGGGTGGACCACACACCATATTAAACATCCAGTATCGTTTACAAACAATCAGTTTTTTTTCCCTTTACATGCAACTAAATTGTTGACCTGAAGCATCATTTCACGTTCTTTATACCATTAATAAGAATAAAAACTCTCATACAGTTGTTTTTTACTGCTAATTGCGTTTTGTGACACACGTATTCTTCATTTTATGTCCATGCATGGCTATCGCACAACGATTTCTTCATTTTTTTATTGCTCCCCTAAATTTTGGAGTAGTATATTACAGAAAAAACGGCTCATGAACGTATAACGTGAAAACACATAGATCATGTTCGCTGAATTTTTACTCGTTTGCAGATTGTTACCAGGCTTGCATTGTTTTGTAGGTTTGGCGAATGGTTCTTTGGAGAATCTTGGCCAAGTAGTCTCCTACAGAAGAGTAGTTAGGGATTTCAGTGCCCGCGAAGTATGTAGTAAGTTTTTCCGCCCTCTTCTGACATGATGTAAGCCAAAGAGGGCCCGTTATACTTTCCTGGAAATTTTTAAACTTTGAAACTTGAAAACTTGCGTTTCATGCCAATTTATTAGGTATGAAAAAAAGTAGTTATTAAGTATCCGACTACGTTCGGAACCGTGATTTTAAAAAAGCGCATAAATGGATAATTTTCATGACATTTAGTGTCACTTAGATTAGAATACTTGTATAAAATTGTTTTAAGGACATTTTGACAAAAAAATTATTTAAATACAATATTTCGGCAAAAAATGAAAGAATAAACTTTTTTCAAAATGTTCTCCTTTTGTGAAAAAGGCTTCTAGTATAATAATATTTTGCCTGTCTATAGCTCAGACATCTGTACAGAGGCTCAACTAAGATTTTTAAAAAATGCACATTATTTTCAGAGTTACAACCATTTGAAATAATTATCGGCGTTTTTTTATTAAAATTTCTCCCCTCTGTTGTCGTAAAACATGGATAAACCCATTTGTATGTAATATATTTCAAAAACTCTGGTTGAGCCTCTGTACAGAGGTCTGAGCTATATACAGGCAAAGTATTATTATAATAGAAATATTTTTCACAAAAGGAGAATATTTTGAAAATGGGTCATTCTATGTTCATTTTTTGTCAAAATATTGTATTGAGATAATTTTTTTTTTGTCAAAATGTCCTTAAAATAATTTTATATACGTTTTCTCTAATCTAAGTGACACTAAATATCATAAATATTATCCATATGTACGCTTTTGCAAAATCACGGTTCTGAACGTAGTCGGATACCTTAAAAGTTAACAGATACAGAATTTACAAGATGAAAATGATTTTATCTGAAAATTCATCTATCATTATTTAACATTAATTTAGAGTCCCCTCCCAAATGACTCATCATTATTTAACATCAAATGTACCGGGGACCAGATGTCCCCCTACCTTCCCTTCTGATCTCCAGTTGTCGAGTTAGATCAGCGAGATTCAGGAATGGTCAAAAGTGTCTTCTCATCAAACCTCAAAGTTCTGTGTTGGAGAGAGAGAGATCCAACAATATATAACAGTAAGAAAGTGCTCGATAAACACGAGAACAAATTGTAAATTTGATTGCCACTTGTTTATGAACATTTTATTAAAATATATTGTTACCATTAGTTACCGCGGTAAAGGTACTACATTGAAAAATAAGAAATTTCTAAAATTTATTATTTATTATTATTATTTTTTTCGTTTACCGTTTTACAACTGAAGTACGATTAGGCAAACAGTTTTATCTCTTAAGAAAACAAATTTTTATCATAACAAGGGTTTTGTCTCGAAAAAAAGCAGCAATCATTATGATAATAGGAATTGTTGCTGCTTATTTCAAAATTGTTACTTTGTCGTTTCCTGCCAAAAAAATCCAACTAAATACAGAGAGAAAAATTAAATTGCAAATCAGATTTGATACAATGTGCAGTGAAGAGTTGAGAAAGAATTCGAACAAATATTCTCTCATGCAAAGTAAGGGTTCGTACACGTTCATTGAACTGCGGCGAAATAAGTATTGTTAATTGTTATGATTTTTTCTCCCTTCTAACTATGGCTGCTGCACTCTTTCAATCAAGTTTGGGTGAAGGTCCTGGGGTTTCAAATGCTCAAATAGGTCAAAATTCAAGGTTGCTTATTTTGTGAGACTTTGGCAATAATTCTGATCGAGAGGGACTACAAGTGTGATATTTAATACAATGTGTGTAAATGCTAAAATGACAGCTTTTTTATGATATAAAAAAAGAGAACTCTGGAGCTGTGTGTGTGTGTACTGGATTGATTGATTGAATATTAACGTCGCACTGTTCACATCTACAGGAGGGCTTTTGGCGACGGACCATGTAATTTTGAACCATGGTCAAGTGACGTGGACGAGCTGGCACCCCCTCTCCTAACTACCACACCAACGGGAGGACGTTTCAGCTCTCGACAGATTTAACCTGCATCGCTGCCCTACACGGTGGGTCTTTGGTGGTACTGGGCTCAAACTCGTGAGACAAGGCAAGCCACGATCCGATACCTATACCACTCGGCTACCACGGCCACGTGTGTGTACTGGAATCCAATAAACAGACAAGGCATTAGATTTAAGGTATTTGACTACGTTCGGAATCGTGATTTTGCAAAAGCGTATAAATGGATAATATTAATGATATTTAGTGTCAATTAGATTAGAAAATGTACATAAAATTGTTTTAAGAATAGTATTACAATAAAAAATTATTTAAGTATAATATTTTGACAAAAAATGAACTTAGAATGACCCATTTTCAAAATATTCTCCTTTTGTGAAAAATGCTTCTATTACAATAATATTTTGCCTGTATATAGCTCAGACCTCTGTACAGAGGCTCAACTAGAATTTTGAAATATATAACTTAGAAGTGGGTTTATACATGTTTTACGACAACAGAGGGGAGAAATTTTAAGAAAAAAACGCCGATAATTATTTCAAATGGTTGTAACTCTGAAAGTAACGTGAATTTTTCAAAAATCATAGTTGAGCCTCTGTACAGAGGTCTGAGCTATATACAAGCAAAATATTATTATAATAGAAGCATTTTTCTCAAAAGGAGAACATTTTGAAAAAAGGTTATTCTAAGTTAATTTTTTGCCAAAATATTGTATTTAAATAAATTTTTTTGGTCAAAATGTCCTTGAAACAATTTTATACATGTATTCTAATCTAAGTAACACTAAATATCATGAAAATTATCCATTTATGCGCTTTTTTAAAATCACGATTCCGAACGTAGTCGGATACCTTAACAGTTCATTTATTGTATTAGATATCAGAAATAATTATACGCCTGCAGACTTTTTTCCTTCCCAAATCTTGACCAAATATAGATTATATTAACTAGGAGGGGGTATCCCCTGTCTGTCTAACTGTGAACCATTCCCCACTGCACAAATAAAATCACTTTTCATATTCATTGTTTAAATTGTAAGACTGTAGTTTACATGAATAACCTACTTCTATTTATTTGTTCTTTTTTTTTCCACAAAATTCGTTCTTGGCGCTCCTCTTCAATTAAATGTATCACTGAAGCTGCGTCGTTTAACACTTCATTAATAAAGTCTTCGGATTTTGATATACATGCAGCTCTTTCAGCTTGCTGGAAAGTTGAGTATTTAGTTCCGTGGATTGTTAATAAGTCTTCGTATGAGCCAACTCCTTTCTTTTCACGCAATAATTCCAGTCCAGGCAGTCCTTGCTATATTTTTCTGCGAGAGCTTGCAATAATGTACTACTGCGACGGTATTGGCGACATTATATGAAATGAAACACATGGTTGCCAATTCAGAACGTACGAGATATACGATATCGGGGTTACCAACTTGACGAGTTATCATGAACGTTAGGGTTGTTCCAATAATACGTAATAAATTTATTACATCCTTGCGAAAAACATTTTTATATATTGAGAGAGGTATTACACTTATTCCTTTAACTGAAGTCTCCTTTTAGTTAGATTTGAATGTGCATTGCTAATACTTTTTAGAGGGTTCATTCAGGAATCCTTCAATTGAGCTGTTTCCCCCTAATCTCATACGTTATTTTCTCAGAGTACACTTTACAGCACCACAGCTGTCTTGTTTCGCTTTCCTAACATCCGCAAGTAACTATCATTCACTGACGCTTTCTGGCATCATTTGATTATCCTCCTCATACCCATTACGCTTCTCGTTATAGAGTGCTGCCTATTGTATATACTGCATTTCTTTCATGAGACGAGATTCTGATGTTTGTAACGTCATAAAGTAGCCCAAGAGGTTATTTAAGGGAAATGAGCGTAAGAACCCACTACAGTATTCATTTCACTAATTTTAAATATGTTGCAAATTCATAAGCCTTTTGAATGGTCAAAATTCTCGTGAACAAGTGTTAATAAACAATGAAGTTAATTCATGTGACGTCATAGTCACATGATAGTGAAAGCCACGTGATTCTAGCCAATCAATTCAAAAACTCATGTGACGTCATAGTCACACGATAAAAACTATCTTGTGTTTTCAACTAATCAGTTCACGGTGTTGCCAAGTTTTGCTCTTTGCAGATACTTTCTCTTAAAAAGTACATATGTATACAAAATGCATTTTATTTAAAAGTATAAGCATAAAATACGACTTTTTTTTTTTAATTTAAAAAAATATTTTTGAAGAAATTTTTTTCCCTAACATTTAAACATCTTTACCCTAATATGAAATTTAAAATTTTATCTGAATTTTACAAATAGAAGAAGTACAATTAGTTAAATGTTTGTTTTGAATTCAATGGAAAACACGTGTTTGTTTTTATCATGTGACTTCATGAATCAAGCCCATTAAGAATATCATCTAAATACCAGAAAAAAATTATTTACAAATTTTTTTATTGCCCTGGTGTTGTTCGTTTAAAAGTTTTATTTTAAAAGGATAGTGCATATTCTAAAGGCTTTTGTATACAACTCTCAATAATAATTAAAATTTTAAATTGGTTTTTCCATTTAACCTTAATTTTCTAACCAATAAAAAGGAATCATTGTGATTTTGAAAATAACTAGAGTTCGTAACAAACAAAAATTAAATTTTAGTAGTGTAATGTTTTTTTTATTTATTTATCTTGCTAAAAATTTCTTCTATGTATAAAAATAAACCCGAAAGAATTATTTATTGATTGTTTCCATGTAATACGTTAAAGAATGTTTAATAGTATTTGAGCAGTTTTTAAAGTTTTTCTTTTTGTGGTTTGGATTAATACACTTTCTTTTCTCGATATTCCACGTAACTTCTGTTACATATGATTGCATTAATGTTGTGACTTTCTTCCATCAAATTGCATTTCAGATTATTCACCATTTCTATAAGATGTTCAATTCTGAGGTGGAATGATTTGTTGAAACGTTTCTATTAACATTCATTTCTATATCTTAGTTTTACAGTTGTACAAAATACTGTTGATGCCTTTCTGCAGTTTTAAATTCCCAGAAATATGTCTTCAGGAATCAAATACACAATTCAAGTCTACATTTCATTAATTCAGTGTTCGCTTCAAGTCATTGAATAGGATTCAAATTCGTAACATTCATCACGAGGTCTTAACCCGGCACTTCTCGCGCAGGGTATGTCTTACCCACCGTCTAACTTTTTTCAACGCTCCTTCTAAACCTTTTTTGGAAAATGGATAGTTTCTCGTGTAGCTGACTTTAAGGTCATATTCTTTGAGGGGCCTTAGCTTGCAGGGGAATTTTAAATGTGTATTTTTGGATACCGCCTCTTCAGGTATGTCATACCCTGCGCTTGAATCACTGTTACAGTTCTAAATTAATGAGCAAGTTTTAAATATTCTTTATGCTATGGCGTATTATTGTAGTTATGATGAAAAAATGTGATATTTAAGTAATTTAATAGACACAGTATTTAAATAGATATAGTGCAACAGTATTTTCGGATGAAGAAATTCTCTTCGCGGTTACGATGAGGAAGAATTAAGGGGAGTTGGAAACCTCTCTCTCTATATATACTGACAATGTTAAATTGGCTGTTTTCGATGTAACTTTTCTCAAAATCTGTTACATGTACATGCTTGAAATTTTTCATACATTTAAAACACACCTTTCTCATTACACCGAAATAAGCTTTTAGCTAGTTTTGAATTTTTAAATAAATTATGAAATATTTGATCAAACGTTGTGAAATTTGACCCATTTTTTACATAAAGAAATTGGAAAAAATAAATTTTTGAGTTTTTTACAAAAAGCTCATTTCAGTATATATTAGACATCATTATAAATATTTCATAAAAAATTTACATACCTGTGAACAGTAGTTTCTCAGAAAAGGTATATCGCACGTTAAAATATTTACATTTTGAGACAAATTTATTTTAATGTTATACGTTGAGACTTCTAACCGGCAAGGAAATAAAAAAAAATAAAGGCTCAATTTAAAATAAAAGATACATATTTTGGTTCACATCAGACGTTCAAGTTTTAAGTAAAAACGAAGTACTTTGTTTACATTTTTCGCCATTCAAATGGGCGTGGCCCAGTTTCAACGATTATTTAAAAATAGGTTTTAAGGGCTTTTAATTACCCTAGAGGTTAAAGTAAGGTATTTTTAGAAAGGTTCAAATCTGTACAATTTGAAAATGTAAAAATCTCAAATTGTCAAAAAAATAAGATTTTAGCTTTCTAACAGCCCTTAAATGATGAAATGTATAACAATAAATATGATTCCTCTATTGAAATCGATCCCGATTTAGAAGAGGGAGACACTGTTAAAAATGTCTCATATGTAGAGACACAAAAACATTTGGGAAGAACGTAATTTTAAAAGAGACAACTGGTACACATCACACATATCGATTTTCAGATGAACTTTTGAAAAAAAAAACTATTACTGGAACAGTAAGAGAAAATAAAAAAGAAATTCCCAAATTTTTGAATTTAAAGAATAGAGAAGTTAACTCCTATATGTTTAGTTTTAAAACGATACAGATTAAAAAAAATTAAGATTCAAAGACAACATCGCACTCACTCGCGACGAGATTAAAGAGTGTTTTAACAATGCATTGAATGCCCTTATAAAAAGAACAGAAAAATTAAAATTACGCGTGAAAAATGTAATAAACATATTGCATTTCCTACTTTTCTTCCTTTTTAACTTTTGTATACAGATTTTACGGTGAAAACAGAATGTAAACATCCTTGGGTATGAAATACCCTGCGCGAGAACTTTCGGTCGTTTTTTAAGTGTTAAGCGTTAAGAGCCTTGAAATACTTAACAAATACATTACTTTTCGTTTTGATAGGTAAAGTTAAGTACCGAGTTAGCATTGCAACACTCACATGTAAAATATCCACTCCTAGATAAAATTATCAACTGATGGTGTTAGAGAGTTCAATTTCGCCGATTCAGCTGCAGCTGGCGCTACGACATGATTTTTTAAATAGTTTTGTGTATATTTAGAATTTTTATGCTGAAATTTGTGCATTCAATTCTTCATAATGATGACTGTTATTAAGGTATCCGACTATTTGCAACAACTTTTTTTTTAAAAAAAAATGGAAATGTAAGGATATTTTTGTGGTTATTAGATTTATTTAGTACATTTTAAGAAAAATATGCTGAAATTAAGAAAAGAAAAAAAATTATTATTACTAAAATGGGAAAAAATGAGTAAAACAAAAAATTACATAAACGGGGCCCCATTCTGTACAAAAAGTTTATGAACAAATTTTCAATTTTGATGTGTTGCTATGTTATTCATTTTTGAAATGACCTTCAAGATAAGAGACATTTTAATTTTTACAAAAACTAGAACACTTTATCTCAGTTATTATATGAAATTTCTTAAAAAGACGGTGATTATATTCACATAAGGCAACGCTTCTTAAATTTTCAACATCTGCGACCCAGTTTTCAATCGTAATTTTCATCGCGCCCCTCTCCATACAATAGAAATGTATTGAATTCCATAATAATGTACTTTGACGCTAAAGCTATAATACGACTTGAGTTACAAAACGTACAAATTATAAATATAAGTACTAAATTTTGTATATAATTTTATATATGACAAGCCCGTGGTTCATAGGTAATTACTAAATTTGTACTTAACTTAGTATTGATAGATTAATTATCAAATATATTGCGCAGTACTGACACATTTATTAGTGTATTATATCAGTGTAAATATATATTTTATTTTTTACTATGTCAGAATCTTCTCTATTTGGTTTTGCTTCCATCTCAGTAATTTAATATTTTTTAAAATAATCTTTTATTTGCGATGTTCCGATATGCTCGCGCCCCTCACGAAGGTTTATCACGCCCCCCTAGGGGAGCGTGCCCCACATTTTGAGAAACACTGACATAAGGGACTGTAAATTTTGTAATAAAACAGTGATTGGTAAATTTGAAGGATGAAACTCTTATACTATTATACAGAAAATACACAAAAAATTTCAGCTAATTATTTTCAAAACTTTTTGAGCAATCGCTATCCCCGTTTCAGCATTTTCAAAAAAAAAACAAAACAACAGCAACCACATTTTGAGTAAAACGCATTTTAAAGTATGACATCTTCTTTTACTAAAACACTTGTAGTTTTTGTTCTAGAGAAGGAAAAATAATAAACTTGGTATTTTTATAAAGTTAATATGACGGCATATAAAATGAAATAATTATAAAAAAAATTGTAAATTTTGGGAAAAATTCACAATTTTTGGGTAGTCGGATGCCTTAATGAAATCATACATTCGACGCTAGAATCCACTTGCGTCCAAGCCAGCTAACATCATCGTAAATAGTAGCAGGCTGTGGAGGAAAAATAAACTATGGCTTCATTTAGTGCAGGGATTCCCAACCCAAATCGGTTGGTGGGCGAAGTAAAAATTAACTATAAACTTGTGGACCGCACACATATCAAAAATAAAACAACAAATTATTCAAAAAATTTTATTATCGTACAACATTTGAAATATTTTATCACCTTACAATTAATGTGACACCTACTTTTGTATTTTACTTGAGATTTTTTTTAATATCAACGGATAATTTAGTCGACGTATATCATAGTTGATTGATCGTGTTTTTATCGAAGAACCTGCTGCGATACTTTGTTTTTACCAGGTTTAATTTGGAAAAAAAAATCACTCGCAGAGATAAATAGTTCCAAATGTTGATATAATGCGCATAGCCAATCGTTTTAAATTTGGAAATTTATCTTCGAGGATATATTTTTGATAATATTCAATCTTTTTCCTTCGCACAGGGTTTTAGGCACTATGCTTGATTGTAATCATATTAGTTCCATTTGTAAATTTGGAGGCACTAATTCCACCTTTACATTAAAGGGAGCTAAAAATATTGTAAACATTTCCTCAAACTTTTGAATGTAGGAGAATTTGGTGTTGAATGCTTCAAATAATTTTCTGATTTCCGGGGAATATTTGGAGAAGTTTTTATGGTCACTTATATAGTCATTTAACAATGGGAAATGAATCAAATTGTTTGACCGCATTAGATTTTCATAAAGCTGAAGCTTTGCTACAAAGGCTTTTATACCTTAATAATTGGTAATAGACTTATTTTTACCTTGTAATTTCTGGTTTAGCTCATTCAGTTTCATTGTTATATCTATTAGAAAACATAAATCTAGAAGCAATTGATCATTCGAAAGCTCACTTATATTATGACCATTATTGTTTTCATGAAAGTTTTAATTTCTTCCCTTAATTTCTAAAATCGCAATAAACAGTTTCTTCGACTTAACCACCGAATTTTGGTGTAATAAATGAGATCGCCGAATTCGGATTCCAGTTCCCTAAGATATTCTTGAAATTGACGATGCTTCAATGGATTGTTTTTAATTGAACTAATTACCTTGACAACGACTTTCATCACATGAGACATATTTAACACTCGCACACATAGATTCTTGAGGTGCAAAAAACAATGACAAATGAACATTTAAAAATCATTTAAGGTATCCGACTACGTTCGGAACCGTGATTTTAAAAAAGCGCATAAATGGATAATTTTCATCATATTTAGTGTCACTAAATTTAAAAAAAATGATTTAAATACAATATTTCGGCAAAGAATTAACTTAAAATAACCTTTTTTTTCAAAATGTTCTCCTTTTGTGAAAAATGCTTCTATTATAATAATATTTTGCCTGTATATAGCTCAGACATTTGTACAGAGGCTCAACTATGAGTTTTGAAAAATTCACTTTATTTTCAGAGTTACCACACATTGAAATATAATTATCGGCGTTTTTTTTTCTTAAAAATGCTCCCCTCTGTTATCGTAAAATATAGATAAACCCATTTCTAAGTTACATATTTCAAAAATTCTAGTTGAGCCTCTATACAGAGGTCTGAGCTATATACAGGCAAAATATTATTATAATAGAAGCATTTTTCGCAAAAGGAGAATATGTTGAAAATTGGACATTCTATGTTCATTTTTTGTCAAACTATTGCACTTAAATAATTTTTTATTGTAATACTATTCTTAAAACAATTTTATATACATGTTCTAATCTAAGTGACAATAAATATCATAAATACTATCCATTTATACGCTTTTACAAAATCCGAACGTAGTCGGGTACCTTAAACTGTTTACTAAAGTTTTCATGTGATCGAAAATTAATGTAACAGCACCAACGTTTTTTCCACCCATTGAAGGGGCTCTATGTGTTGCAATGCCTACAAGATTTTTCAAATCTATCTGACGACTTTGCGTGCAATTTATGACAGCATCCCTAATATCTCTTCCGGTGGTAGTACCTTTCAAATTCACAAGTTCGAGTATCTCTTCAGTAATATTTATTTGACTATCGACGCCTCTAAAAAAAATAGCAAGTTGAGCAGTATCATTTATATCTGGCGATTCATCCAAAACCAGTGAGAAATATACGAAACTTGTTATAATTGTGTTTAGCGATGCACAAATCTCACTCGAAATGTTTTATATTCTTCTTTCTAATGTTTGACGTGACAGACTAATTTGAGTAAAGAAATTCAGTTTTTCTGAACAGATTTCTTCAACTGCGGCAATTAGGCAATCTTTGATATAGTTACCGTTTTAAAAGGTTTCATATTTTTTATATGAATGTGGGATACTCGAAAGCCAGCACTAAAAGCTAGCGTTAGAATACCATTTGATTGAGCAGTTTGCTTATGAAATATATATTTTTTTATTGCTTGAAAGTCAAATGAAGGGAAAAAAATTATTTCGGAAAAAATTGCACGAGGAGAGGTGGGAGTGGGTGAAAACACGAGTTTTTCGATTGAACCGTCTGTAGTTCAAAAGCCCAAATTAATATAGACAGTTAGAAACTTCAATTGGGCTGTGGGTTGGATATGCCTGATTTAGTGTAATGCACAGCGCAAAGTGATTAGTTTAAAGGTGAATGTGGTTCACATCGGCCAGTTCGTTGTGATCTGTTGTAATCTGTAATAAAAATAAATAATAGTTGTGACGGGGCTTTATCGGATTTCCTTACTAATCCTCTTGGGGAATCTTTGGGGCCATAATGGCATTTTTCCAACCAATCAACTCAAGAAGAAACTGCGATATGCAGATTATAGTTAATAGATAAATATTGGATCTTTAGCATTCGCGTGTTAGTAGAATAGAAGTAGGATAGTAGTAGAATGGAAGAATAATAGTAGATGAATATTAGAAGAATAGAATAGAAGAAAGACAGAAAGCTGAGAGGCTGATCGCCGTGAGGTATTGGTAAAATATTAATTATAGAAGTGCAATTATAGAACGGATTTAACGTGTTAAGGAATCTAAGGCAGATAAGGATTCTTAAGATAGCTTTTCATAAAGATAGTGATTAGGATTCCTGGCGCTATTTACTTAGAATTGATAATTACGTAGTATCACTCCTGGTTATATCCCTCTAATAAGATTTTTGTTGCGTTGATCAATATATATTTAGACAATAATAAATTAGATTTATTATGGTGAATTTGAGTGATCCATCATTTATTCCTACAAATCTAGGTCGCGTAGATGAAGAGATGATACCCCCGGGCCTGGGGGTATCACATAGCTTATGAAGAACTAAGAAGTTTAAATCAATAAAAATTTCATGTGGTGATACCCGAGTGAAATTTTTTTACACAGAGTTCACTCGGGCCGCAACATGAGAATTAATGGATGGGGAGGGGAGAAATGCTTTAAGACCAAGATAACATAGATAATTTAAAATGAGGAAATTGATCAAAATATTAAAGCCCCTATTTTGATTTTGTTATAAATTATTATTTTTTTATTTTTGTCACTAAATTTTTCTAAATTGGAAATATTTAAGAATTGCTCTTTCACAATTTCTGCATCAGTAAACTTTTTCATATGGTTACCAATAATATAACAAATTTCACAGGATGTCTTTGCTACTGCTATGATATTATCACTGACAAAACACTTTTTTCTGTTGTTAAGATTTTTAAAGACCTCTTGAAAGAGATCTTCGAGAAAAAGTGTAATTTAATGTGATTCCTGTTTATTGGTATTTTTGAATTGTATTTTGTTATTACTGAACTATGCTTGTTTTTCGCTACAAAATGGTCAACTTCCCAATCGTCTTGAAACTATATTTTCTTCGAATATTTTTTGCGTGCTAGATATGAAAGACAGTTAAAAATTAGTTCCACTCATAAAATGGTCACTACTCCAATGCTGTCTATTATCACTAATCAATTCGCACCCATACGACATCGACAGGAAAAAGCAAAATTGATATATTTGATTTTTCAGCAAAGAATTTCTCACCAAATTTCATAAACAAATGAATTTCTCAGAGCAATGGTCCATGTCCGGGTCACTTAAAAAGGCCCGGTAGGCCGCAGGTTGAGTATCGCTGCTATAATTGAATTTCAACGGTTTTAGTGCCACTGTAATGTGTTTTCTATCTATGTACATATATACACTTCAAGATGCTCTGCTCATTTGTTATAAAAAGTCTATCGACAATGCGCGTTCAATTGCATTCTTAAAGTGCTAGCAGCCCGCGCTTGATTGAAGACGAATAAGTAAGTGAGTGAATATTAACGTCGCACTGTTCAGCTCCACGAGGCCTTTTGGCGACGGACCACGTAATTTTGAACCATGGTCAAATGACGTGGACGACACCTGAGATGGCACCCCCCTCTCCTAACTACCACACCAACGGGAGGACGTTTCAGCTCTCGACAGATTTAGCGCGCATCGCTGCCCTACATGGCGGGTCTTTAGTGGTACTGGGCTCGAACTCGTGACAAAGACAGCCACGATCCGATACCTATACCACTCGGCTACCGCGGCTTGATTGAAGACGAAACTTTCAATGACAGTGACATATTAATAATATTTGATAGATTATAAAAACGGACATGAAGAACAGAATACTTTGAGAACGGATAAACTATATTCAGGAATCCAGTTTTCTAACAAAGCGGAAAAGCATTTTCTTAAAATAGATGCCATTTCCGAAAGGAGCTTGAAATTCCAAAAAGAGCTTCTATCACACATATTTGGTTATCGGGATGTTTACAAGCAACTGACCAACCGACTCTCGTAGCAGAATCTTATTGATTGATTAAATATTAACGTCGAACTGTTCAGCTGCACGAGGGTTTTTGGCGACGGACCACGTAATTTTGAACCATGGTCAAGTGACGTGGACTACACCTGAGCTGGCACCCCCCTCTCCTAACTACCACACCAACGGAAGGACGTTTCAGCTCTCGACAGATTTAACGTGCATCGCTGCCCTACACGGAGGGTCTTTAGTGGTACTGGGCTCGAACTCGTGACAAGGCAAGCCACGATCCGATACCTATACCACTCGGCTACCGCGGCCACAGCAGAATCTTATCTCTAACTTTATGGTGCCAAGAAATAAATCAATTGAAATTGTATCTTAAAGTGACGAAAGCGATTTTGAACTAATTCATCACAGAAAAATTCCTCGATTTGGATTACGATGAGAAGCTGTGAATAATGTAAGGGCATTTTGTGAAAACGTCTCCCAGTATACAATGAGAAATTAAACGTTTTAAAAATGTTTCCATGTGTAAAATTAAATTATTTATTTTGTTTAAAAGTACTTTCTCAAAAATTTCGTAAGCAACTGACGTATTTCCTAAGTGAGACTTTTTTCATACGGTCCCTCTCCACTGCATAAAATTTTTGTTCTGTAGTTTGTCGACAAAGTTGTTTGTTATATGTAAGTATTTATGAAATAATATTTTCGAATAATTTCTTTGTGCGGTTTCTTTTAATGCGATTCCTATCGACCACAACAAAATCAGGTTTTACTGTATTCTTTAAATATTTTCAAAAATAAATAGTTCATAAAAATGATCCTAAATGTCTTTTTATTTAACAAGAAAAAACGTACTAAAAAGCTTTTTTTTAAAAAAAAATAATTGTTTTTCATTTTTCGACTGAATACATAAAATAATTAGTTCACCAAATTTGTAATGAAAATTGTTGTTGTGAAAGATGTTGGTTTTAGGGGTTTGTGAAGGTCTGTGAATTTATTTCTAGAAACTGTGAAATTAATTTTCAAGTAACTCTGATAAATAATTTTATCCAGCTGTATAAATCA
>BMAV01009275.1:144605-158001 GCA_019973955.1 Trichonephila inaurata madagascariensis
TAGATTTATTTAGTACATTTTAAGAAAAAAAGGATAAAATTAAGAAGTGAAAAATAAATTATTACTACTAAAATGGGAAATAATGGGTAAAAATTGACAAAAAATTACATAAAAAAGGGCCCGCTCTGTAAAAATACTAAATGAACAAATTCTCAATTTTTCAATTTTGCTGTATTACTTTGCAATTTCTTTTTGAAATGACTTTCAGGATAAGAGATATTTTAATTTTTACAAAAACTAGAGCACTTTATCTTAGCTATTATATGAAATTGTTTACAAAAACAGTGATTATGATCACATACAAAATTGTAAATTTTGTAATAAAACAGTGATTGATTAATCTGAAGGTTAAAACACTTCTACTGTCATACAGAACACACACACAAAATTTCAGCAAATTATTTTCAAAACTTTTTGAGTACTCACTGTACCTGTTTGAATTTTTCGAAAAAAACACATTTCGAGTAAAACGCATTTTAAAGTTTTCCATCTTATGTAAAGTTATGGCATCTGCTTTTACTAAAGCATTTGCAGTTTTTGTTCTAGTGAATGGAAAATAAAAAACGTGGTATTTTTATAAAGCTCATAAGATGGCCTATAAAATAAAATCATAAAAAATGTGTCAATTTTTTTAAAAAAAATTATGATTTTAGGGTAGTCGGATACCTTAATCCTTTTCCTTCATTATTGATGGGGTTTTTTTTCTCCATGTACAAAAAAATGCATTTTCCACTAGAAAGTTATTTAATTCAGGAAAACATTGTACCAATGAGTATAAAATTATTTCGTGGAACCTTTCTTAATAAATAATTGAATATTCACAATTCAATACGTACATATAAAAAATACGTTTTCAATATTCTTTTTATTATTTTATAATAAACGTTTACAAATATTATAACGAAATCAAGTTATTATGCACAAGTAAAATCTTGAATTTAAATGACTGGGGTAAACTTTAGATACTTATGGTTATACAAAGTTCATAAAGCACACGAATCCATTTTGGATACATACATATAATTTTCTTTTCAATTTTCTATTAGGGTTCGTGGAACTTCTGGATATGCCCCGTTCCGTTGAACACATTTTGAAAACCACTGCTCTAATGGATATACACAATGAATATAAACATATGAAATTTATATAGATATGTGCTAATCGAAACCAACAAATATTTCCTTCGAATAAATTTCAAGTAAAAAACGTCAACTTGTTCTATTTTCCTCTGATCTTACAAATATATAAAAATAAATATTAATACCTTAAAATAAGAATCTCATTCATTTACCAAAAACTAAAATCGAACAAAGCATTTTTCACATTTTTCAACTTAATATTAGCCAATTAGATGTTTCCTAGCGGATAACTAGAGGAAATACTAATTATACATTTTAACAAGAACTTAATTTTGCATATATAACGCTGCAATATGTTAAAGCTTAATCGTACTTTAACAAGAGACAATTGCGATGTTTCGTAGAATATCCGGCAACATTTTTTCCCATGTTATTGAAAAGGTCAAACTTAACAAGCATGGACATTTTAAGCAAACTCTTCTTTCAAAATGACTTAACTTTAAGGACAGGTTGCGAGTGAAACTAGTCGTAAAATAATTAACTGTGTCATAGTAGATATTGCAGTTACGGAAGCGATTACTCTAGAAGCTCTTTACAGGAATCTCCCTGAGTTAATATCTTACCCCTAGTTAAATACTTGTTCAATGAAGCACAACATTCCTGCTAAATTATCAGTGACAGCGAACTTTCCTCTACGGCCACTGTTCTATGAGGTTATAGTTCTAAAATTATCTAAAAATGTTTACCTGAAAGTTTTGATGTAATGAATATTGAGAGAGTTTGTAAATTAAGAATGACACCAAAATAACTGTTCATATTTTTAATCGGAAAAAAAATATATTTGTTTAAAAGTTATATAATACTGCACATCAAAGATACGTAACAATTTTTAAATTTATTGTTTTTTTCGTATAAATATATAAAACAATCTTAATTTTAAGGATTTATTTATGTAAAACTATATAGAATTTGCGTAAAATCAACATAGTATTGCACATAGAAAACAAATAAATCTGTACAAATTATTAATTTTTTTCATATAAATATATTGAGAAATTTTAATTACATAAGAAATTGTTTATATAGTTGCTTTAAAATTATTTATTTGAAAGATTGAAAAATTCGAATAAATTATGCTTGAATTCCATTGGTATAATATTTCTGAGCCTATTTGCATAGATTTTTGTTTTGTTTTTCCATAATTGTCTACTTTATTTCTCCCTTTGCTTTCAAAACAAATTTTAACAAACCGCAACAAATTATCACCGTGATATAATTCGGAATTGAAATTATATCAGAAATCTTAAATCATAGTTGGATTATAGGATATAAAAATGACGCCAATAAATTCTTCATTATCTTCATTATTTGATTTGTAGGACAACTTACTAACCTAGTGTTTCTCAAACTTTCTATACTTGCGACCCAATTTTCAATCATAATTTTTATCGCACCCCCTCCTCCTCCAAACAATAACAATGTATTGAATTCAATAATGATATACTCTGACGTAAGGCTACAATACGACTTTAATTATAAACCGTACAAATTGTCAAGATATAAGTATTAAATTTTATATATAATTTTATGACATGCTCATAGGGTCACTGGTAATAAATAAACTTGTTCATAAATTAGTACTGTTAAATTAATTATGAAACACATTGTGCAGTATTGATGCATTATAAGTATATTATATTAGTGTAAATGTGTATTTTTTTATTATATCAGAATGTATTTTGTTTTGCTTTCTTTCAGTAAATTAATAATTTTTTAAATAATCGTTTGTTTTCGACTTTTCGATATACTCGCGCCCCCTTTGTAGGGTTATCACGCCCCTCTAGGGGGGCGCTCCCCACAGTTTGAGAAACACTGTACTAACCTTAAAAAGCTACCAATCTAACAATTAGATTGAAAATGCTATTCCATTGTTGAGAAATCCTAATCATTAAGGCCTAATTCTTCAAAAATATTATTGTTAGTTTTCCAATATATTAGATAAGTAAGAAAGTTCTGTTGTTTTTAAAACGAAAAATGTAAATAATTCTAAGTATTGTTTATACTTATTATCAGACAAAAGTCTCAGAATCATTATCCGTAATATTACTCTTGGTATTACTTTAGTTTTTGACTGAATTTTAAACCTTTCAATTTAATTTAAAATGTTTTTCTAGTTTTGTGAAGTGTTATACATGTTATACATGAAGTGTTATACATGTTATACATGATAATATTTAATCTTGGACTAACGCAACAAAAATCGAAAAAAAAGTATTACATTTGGAGAAAAGTGGATTCAGTGTGGAAAGGTGTTACTCAGATAGCAATTAAAATATTTTTTTGCAGGAGAGGAATCACCAGAATTTGACATCATATCAAACAGAACTTCAAATTTAAATATCAAAGAATTTGAGAAGTCTTTTTTTAATCAATTGTAGTTGAACTTGTCACCAGATTACGCAAAGGTTCAAAGTAAGTAATGAAGCAACAGGAAGGTATTTACACAAAACAGGAAAGTTGTGAAAAACCATGTAAATGTGTAATGCACTACAATACTTGCTCTATAGAGTAGATAAAAATTATGCATTTAGTGTTATTTAGAGTGAGAAATATTTCCGATTTATTTGTATTTCCTAGACATATCTTTAACAGATTATCATCTATTGTTATCTTTGGATAATCATACGATTGGTATGCAGTTTAATAAGAATTGAGAAGAGAGACATAGACAAATAAAAAAAAATCAGTTTTATACAAGTAGAATTTATACAAATTAGCTACTCGTTGGGAAAAGGTTGCTGTATGTTCAAGTGAATATGTTAACGAATAAAGTTTTTTTTTCTATGGTAGGAAATACAAGTGGTTATTTTCTCAGTTCAGAAACATATTAACTTTCTTGATTAACTAGCATTTTCTTTTATTTCAGAAAAAGATATTTAATGGTAAAAGCTGAAAGTATGTTACCATATAAATTATCAATATCTAATTCATGCAGTTATTTAAAAAGCTTCTAACAGCAACTCTCAGTTTTACGTTCCATCGTACTTAAAAAAAACATACACCTACATTTTTGTTTTCCTTTATATAATCTAAGGAAATAATAATAAAATTCCTTAACACTACAGAGACTTCAAACGACTGATAGAGGAAGTTTTAAAATATTTTTATGACATTTGATATTTTTTCTTTTAAAATATAGAGGTACTCTGAATGAAAAATTTTGAACAACTGAATCTCGTTTTTTGGAGAGTTTCACTTTTATTTATTACATTTTTTCTCTTGTTTACTGGCATATACTTACACTAAAACTATGATACATCATTTATGTTATTGAAAATGCTGCTATAATATATTTTTTTTTTTTATAAAATCAAAATATTTCTCATCAGAATTATTTCCTTTAAAAGGGGAGATAAACGCATACATGTTTAACGAAATCAATCACCAGTTGCTGATCAATATTATTATGATGTGAGAAAAAAATCTGAACATTCTACAGAAAATGTATAAAAATAAAAACAATAATGCAGAAAATGTGCTGGTAGTCCCCAAAGTATAACTACACTTTCCAAATATTAATTACAAGTAAACAAGTAAAAATATTCAGTCACGCCTCCGTATGCTCCATAATGAAAATATCAACGTTTTTTTTTACGTATTTAAATTACAACTGTTTTTACACGATTTCAATGTGGCACTAATAGTTACGTGCAACACATCAAGTCCATGAGAAATTTCTAGCCACTTTCTATGAAAAATTGCTGGACCAACATTCTGAATTTCGGTTATAATTCGACTTTTCAATTCATCAGTGTTTCGAATTATATAGAGATCGGTACATAATGTTTTTCACGTATCCCCACAAGAAGTAGTCCAGAGGTGTTACGTCTAGAGTATGAAGTGACCACGATGTTGGACCTCCTCTTTCCATCTATTGTCCGGGAAACTTTTCATCTAAATCCTTTTGTCACTTCTAAACACCAATATGGTGCTGTCCCATTTACGCTGTACATGTGCTGCAGATTTAAAGTCTATAAAACATTCTAGAACTTGCCTTAGTTCTTGTGGTGAAGCCAATTTGAAATGAGAATGTTTCAAAAAGTAGACGTGGTACCATCTAGTTTTCATTTTATTAAACATATACTTCAATGATTTATTTATTGATCTTAAGAAATTGAAGTGAAAATCTTCATTTGTTTAATTTAAATTCACTTTTAAAGTGTAGTTATACTTTTCGGACACCCACTAGCATGGAATTTCAAAAGAATTTTGGAAACTGCAAATTTTAATTGGGAAATAAATTGTTGTTGTTTGTTTGTTCTGAAAAAATAATAATAATATGTTTCTGTTGTCTATATCTGAAAAGCATAAAATAATGTATAATTTTTAAAGCTTGTTCAAAACATTCTGCGTAAATAACAAAAAAGCGTGAAAAGTTGAATGATAGAAGCAATAACTTTTTCACTATAAACCCTGAAAAATTTAAAACTGACTTGAGCGAATAAAGGTTGCTGTGCATTAGTCATCAATACTGTTTCAGTAGTTTTTAGTAACTATTGATTTCCATTCATTCCAAAGAAATTGATATTGGAAAATCGAATGCCTTTTTTTTTACTTCTTAAAAGTTTAGAACATGGACACATAAATTTAAAAAGTGATGACGTGCCGCATCGGTTTGTTAATTTGATTCTGATTATATTGAAACCTATGCAGTGAGTAATTTCTATAGGTAAACTGTTTTCGATGTACCGTACTTGGTTACTATTTCAGAATAATATAAAATTGTTCCACTCGATTCTCTACATCGTTTATCATTTCACACCGTAAACATCATCTTCTATATTGACTTTTGTCATATTCTTGTATCGAAAGAGCGTTCTTAGCTAGAGAAAATATCGAGATTTTGTCTCGCATAAATTATTTGGCAAAATGACAGCTCTGGCTGATAATGACCGAAAGAAAAATAGACATAGGATCATTTTTATGCTTTTTTTTCCATTTATAGACATTCTTAACGATCGCGTCATCACGTGTTAAAAGAAAATGATTTCATCATTTGGTTATTTGTTGCTTCCTTATATATGTGCATTTTCAGAAGAAAAAGGTTTGTTTTGGTATCTCCCAGATGTAGGTAAGAAGCAATTGCTTTGGTTTCCAGAGCTTCAGAAAAGATATGTGTCGTTTGTATATCAAAGCAGAGGAAGTGGATGTAACCAGTTTTTTTTTAGCTGTAATTTCAAACAAAAAAATTTGACAATAACGCTTCATGTTTTCTATTACGGGGAGTAATTTTCAAAATTAATAATTTTTTGAAGATTTCAGATGTAAATTTGAAATAAATCACAGACAATAAATCCCTTTTTGTTTTATCCCGTTTTGTTTTGTTCTTTATATTTGTGTAATAATGCTCACGGTGTTAATAAACTTCTTCTGTAATTAATCTTTTATGCAATGAAATAATTTGAAAATCACATTCAACAAACATTTTCCAGGTTTATATGTTCCATATAAGCCTGACATATAGTAAGTTTCCAACTAGAATAAAGCCTTTTTAGCATATTATGGCAATTTAAAATCGATTACTTTGTTTATTTAGTTGTAGTTGAGTAAATGAACAAACCTATGTTTTTTGTTCCGCATTTTTTTGACTAACACACAAAGCAAGAAGCAGCGAGGGAAAAAAAGAAAAAAAGTAGAAGGAAAACACACACAAAATAGAAATCACGAGGACAGTTTACAATGGACAAAAGCGTTCTTCCTCTTTCATTCCAGAGAATTCAGCTTATATATTTCTCCTACAGGTCTGGAATGTCCTTTAATCGTCTTATTTTTGGATTTTAACACGTTGATTGGTCATACTTGGTAGATGTTTCAAAAAACATAATTTCACCTGGAAATGTGTGAACGTGGCACTTTTTGAGGATAAAAAAAGTGATATTAGAATCTTATTTTCCGTCATATACGTAAAAGAAAGTACTTAAATATCACTCAATGTTTTGGAAGGATCTAGATAATCATGAATTAAAGAAAGTCCTTCTCACGAAAATTAAGATAGAGAATTATTACATATATAACACCACTCACTGCCAGAAGTTAAACATGAGGAGCAAGATGTGAAAAAATCGACGAAAAAGTACATGAAAGTGGATGAGATGTTTATGTAAGAGTCAAAACAAATGTGTGTGTGTGTGTGTGTGAATATATAAGGATACTAGAAATTTGTAAGAAGGAACAAATATTTTCAGTTTTTTAGATATCTATAATGATACATACTGATAACTGATTTCATGAGTGAATTTTTAAAAATTAATATTCGCTTATTAGTGTTTATCGAAAGATAGATGAAAAAAATTTCTACACAACATAAAAATAACTTTTATTTTAATCATTTAGAAAAATAGAGCATTTTCATCTGCTAAACAGCAAATGTAAATTTCTCCTCCTTCCCCTAGCCCTTTTTTAATTCAGAACCATCCTCTTCCTTTTATCAAGAACGCCAAGAGCTTTACAATAACATAAAAATACATTTAAAAAAAAATTGTCAAATACATTGTATTTGCATATTAATCGATGGCAATAGAATGTACACGGAGTAAATCAACAGTTTATTAATATTTCCATGCATAAATTTCGAATAATATATATACTTTTACAGAAGGAAGTTGAAGTTGAATTTTATACAATATTAAATGATATAAAGCGAAAGTGACTCAAAAAGATTTTTAAAACATCCATTAATTTGTCCAAGCGTCATACAATGAGCGAAATTCATTAACACTGTAAAGTGCTTCTCACACGTCGTGATAAATCAGAGGGGGAAATGAGTAATGAACAGACGTTTGAAGTGGACTGTCCAAAAAGTGAAAAATTAAACAGCCAGTTAGCATCTATAAAACGTTTGAATTAATAAAATGGAAGCGTGAACAGTAATTAATATAAAATTAGAGGAAACGAATAACAATTACAAAATAGATGGCGAGTACATACATTCAGAATTCCTTTCCTACACAATGAATAGTATACATATATCTAGAACAAAACGATGACACAATTTTACATAGCGGAAAAGATTTACGGTAAACAAAATTGTTAGTTTTACGCAATTGATTGATGGTTTATTAAGGTATCCGACTACGTTCGGAATCGTGATTTTAAAAAAGCGCATAAATGGATAATTTTTATGATATTTAGTGTCACTTAGATTAGAATACATGTATAAAATTGTTTTAAGGCCATTTTGACAAAAAAAATTATTTAAATACAATATTTCGGCAAAAAATTAACTTAGAACAACCTTTATTCAAAATGTTCTCCTTTTGTGAAAAACGATTCTATTATAATAATATTTTGCCTGCATATGACTCAAATCTCTGTACAGAAGCACAACTATGAATTTTGAAAAATTCACATTATTTTCAGAGTTACCACCAATTGAAATAATTATCGGCGTTTTTTTCTCAAAATGTCACCCTTCTGTTGTCGTAAAACATGGGTAAACCCACTTCTATGTTATATATTTCAAAAATTCTAGTTGAGCCTCTGTACAGAGGTCTGAGCTATAGACAGGCAAAATATTATTATAATAGAAGCATTTTTGACAAAAGGAGAATATTTTGAAAATGGGTCATTTTATGTTCATTTTTTGTCAAAATATTGTACTTAAATAACTTTTTATTGTAATATTATTCTTAAAACAATTTTATATACATTTTCTAATCAAAGTGACACTAAATATCATAAATATTATCCATTTACACGCGTTTAAAAATCACGGTTCCGAATGTAGTCGGATACCTTTAATTCGCATTTAAAAGCAACCAGAGAACTGTGGGCCTCGTTTCAAGTAATTAAATGTTTTCATTGTTTTAGAGTATATAAATATATTAATTTAATTAATATATGTAGCATTAATTCAATAATTAGTCTATTCGTGTGAAATATAAACTAATCTCCAATTGTTTCCAAATTTAGGTGTGTTTTTTTTTTTATTTTTCGATGTAAATGTTAAACTTTTAGCTAAAACAATAACACGGAATTGATCAAATAACGTAATGAACTTAGGAGAGATTGATAAAAACTCCATAACACATTAACACACACTTTACTAATCTAAAGATTCGCATAAACAGCAACATCTTTTCAGTTTTTGAGTCTTAGTAGCTTTAAAAATTTTAAGCTAAAACCGTTATCGGAATCATTTCCCCCCAAGTCTGAAAAGTAAAATAATTATCAGGAAAATATTTTGAATTAATAACTGGTTTTATCTTACCCTCCTGTGTGATGTGGTGGTAGGAGGACGTTACAAGCGGGAACACTGTTTGAAAGCTGGGTAAGACGCATTGTTGTGCTCGTTATCTGGAGCCAAGAGAGGTAGGTCATCGTAGATGCAAGAGCTTACAAGCAAATCTGGAAGCGAGTTTGAGAGACAGTCTGTTAGTTAGTTTGAGAGAGTCTAGGGCAGGGGTCGGCAATCTTTCAGCTGCGACGTGCCAAACCTATCTATCAATATGATTCAGCGTGTCACACAGTAAGACATTAAAACAATTCCATTCCCGTGGCAATGCATGCAGAGTTAGAGAATAGAAGTCAATAATATAGATTTTCAATTTTATTATGAATTAATTTTGAATCATTTAAAAATATTTCTTTACATAAAAATAAACAGCATAAAATGCAACTATTTCATGAACAAAAATAAATAAAAATTAGAATTGTGCATATATTATGTATTTTTAAATATATTTATTAAAATAAGAAATATACAACGTAATTTACGAGTTAGAGTTAAATAAAAATTTTATTGTACGAACCTAGTGCTTGCACCTATCTACCATCATATCGCAAAATCAGGGGTGTACTTTGTGACTTTCAATTTGACACGATTCGATTCTAAGTATTGAGTTGTGAAGCAACTTCTTTGCTCTCTCGAAATATTTTTTTCATATTAGGAAAGAATTTTTACTTTGATATGTAGAACCAAAAGCGGGAAAAAAGAGGCCATGCAATGTCCTCCCTTCAAAAACAATTAAATATCTCCAATAATTAAATAATTTACAAAATAGCTGTAAATTTATCTTCAGAGTTGTCTTTCAGATTTTTTAGTAATTCAGTAAATTTTCATAATTCTGGAGATGTTTGTCAATGATAAATAAGGTCCATTGCGAATTTATGATCCTTTGTTGAGTAGTGCAGAATACCACTGAGAATTGTACTGCATGCCATAAGTTGCCGACCACTGGTCTAGGGTGTCTCTTGAAGTGTGTGGGTTTCGCCTTTTCGTGTCTATTTAAAGGTGGAATATTCCACTCCTTCAAAAGAGACTCGTAATGCCGAATCATTTTTGTTTGGATCTCAGTTTCTGTCCTCAGGTATTTTTTACAACCGGTGTTAGAAAAATAAATATTGAGGAATCAGATTTAAGCAATTAATACTGATATATATTTATATTGAATAATTTAGGGTACATGAGGCTATCATAGCTAATTTGAACTACGGTCAAATGAAGAGGACAATACATCTCTTCCATTGTCTCATAATTTACATACCGTATCACAAAAGAGTAATGAATTTCTAACGATGTGCAACACACAGCCCAAAATATTTCATGAATTGTGCCTGTGGAGGAAATTGGACTCCTGCCTTCCACAAATTCTGTGATTTAACTAATTAGCGGGCAGTGGCTAATAGGTCTAGCTACATATTAAAAATTTTTTCTCCGAGCGGGTATTGGTTAATTAGTCTATCCATATGCATTGATTGAAGCTAAAAAGCATAAAAATTAATACGGATGGCAGCATGATACCTTATTTTGCATTTCATGTCCTCTGATGGGTAGTTAAGTTTTGATTACTATAAATAAAATTTCTGATCTTTGAAAAAAATTTCGCTATGTCTTAAGTATACTTTTCTTTCATCTGAATAAATTAAGCAATTGTACAATTAAAAAAAAAAGTTTTATTTAGGTTTTTGGAAAGCTTTTATATGTGGCTATAGATGCTCTATCCACTGCACACATACAACAGAAAAATGACGTATTTTCTTTACTCAATAGAGAGCACTTATAGAATCACGTGAGAATGTTGATAGTTGGAAATAAAAACAAACTTTGTTTACAATATGTGGCACAAGATTCTCGGGTTCGAAAATCTTTCATTACAGCTTTTCTCCTGGGAGAAAACATTTGCATATTATAAAGTTCCACAGTTTATTATCTCATAAAATTTGTGAAATAACTAATTTAAGTCCTCAAAAATATTACTCTATTTCTAACTTTTTATACTAAAATTAAATAAAATATTAACTGTGGATATATACCAATTTCAATGTATATTCTATGTATATTCTAAGTAAGTATTCTATGTTGTACAATTATTCTATTATTATTTTAATGCACTTTTATTTTAAATGGAATTGTTATTGAAACAGTTATTAGCATAAATGCTAATTTTTGGTAAAAAAGTTTATTGTAAAATGATTTATTTTTTCTGTCCTGAAAGGTAAGTTAAGTGTTGTAAATGCGCATTGGCTATAATTTCTAGCCATCACCCAGGAATAAAACCCCAGATCAGATATTTTTGTGTGACTAAATAATGCTTATAGAGGATGAGAACATTACATTTATCAAGTACTTTATCACAGAAAAGTGTATTTTAGCTTAGTGCCCGTTAAAGGGTTAACCAGTGAACTATCATGACCAACTTGTTTTGTAGCAATATTATCGTTTGATTTAGCATGTCTAATTTCCATTTCTAAACAAAGAGATAAAATAAAAACAGTAACCTCATTTCCATCAATGAAGGAGCAAGGCACAAGTGCCCCCCTCCCTTTCTGCTGGGTTGAATTAAAAGGCTTAACTGATAAACAGAAAAAAGTATCGCATGAGGAAGGTTAATTGAGGCTAAAGAGAGAAGCGTAAAGGTTTCTCCAATGAGTGTTTAGTAGATAATACAACTTAACGAAACGGATAAAGAATTCTCTTCATTAAAAGTAGATACCTTGAGAAATAGCTAAATCGCATTAACATAATTTTGTGGATGAAGAAGAATTCATCAAGAGCTTTCAGGATAAGTTACTATCTTTAACAAATGTTGCATTCCCTACAAATATATCTAAATGAATATTAAAAATACTTATAAATCTAGTTATCTGATTTTTTTTATTTCGGGGCTAAAAGGAATACACACATACACGGTTTTCTGTAGAAGGGAATTAAGTTATTTATGTATTTGATTTAATATTACAGTACTTTTTTATATTAAAAAAGAAAATTGAATCCTTACAAACAATATAGTAAGCAGTTTTTTTTCCTGACTGTTTGCGTATATATCGTTAAAAATGAAGGGAAAAAATCATAGATGAAAGGTACGATGTGTCATTAGTAAAGTTATGTAATGCAATAATAATATATAAAACAGTCAAAAATTGCCCTGATAAAACAAAACTGAGACATAAGCTGTTCGTTTCAAATATATCCATATACAGAATATTATTTAATAAGTCATACATAGAAAAGGAAATATATCCCCTTCAAGATTTATTATAAAATAAACTTTAAACTCTATTTTTAACAGTATTTGTTACAGTTAGAACGATGGAAATAGTCTGTATGCAAATGTGCAATGTTCTTGAATTAAATTTCGTACTCTCCACACAAGTATCATTTATGTTTCTAGCAGCATAACCATATTTTGTTTTCTTTATCTGACATTTTATACACTAATTATAGCGTTTAAGTTTTTCTTAAATAGCTCAAGATTAGTGAAAGATTAGTCAAAAGATCAATGAAATTAAAAGCAGCACGCTTATCTTTATATACCTTAATTGTAATGAACAAAGTTCTTCATTTGAATCAAAACCAACATATGTGCTAGACATTTCTGATACATCTAGTGATGATGGCGATTTTTATCCAGTTCGTAATAAACGTACACACTTGTTATCAAGTAGCGATGAATAGTTGTAAGTCAGTAGTTTTATTCCTAATTTCAATTTGAATTTTTATATGTGCATATTTATAGCCTGAATTTCCACTGTAACAAAAATGAATTGTTTTCTAAGGAAGTATTTACCGTTTAAAAAAAGAGTTTGGTGTATTATATATATCAACACAGTCTAGGTTCACTTCAATTAATCCTTCATTTAACACTAGATTGCCCAAGGAAGTCATTTTGACTGCTTTTTGATTTCAATTAGAAAAACAATTACATATATAATGCACAATTTCTTAGAATTTTTTAGAATATATATTTTTTTTCCAAGTGAAGTAATTTTTTTTATTGTTAATATTTACTAATAACTTATTATATGACTGTAAATAA